>CM060951.1:174828977-174971477 GCA_030765055.1 Mantis religiosa
AATAATTTGAAATTAATGTGCTATGCTAGGTTAGCCTCCCACAGGTTCTACTATTGATGAGCCGATTATGTATATTATAATTTGAGTATACACATCTCATCCTAAACTGACTCTTATATGCTTTTCTTTCTTTAAGAAAATTTATTATTACTTCGTTAACATCCTCTAACATATTGTGACTTTGTGGGTTCGTAGAATTAAAAGTCGGAGTTACAGATATTCCAAATCTCTTTTATTTCCGTAGAAATACACGTATAGATTACAGCAGCATTACGTTACGTACACAATCAGTCTACCAAGCTCTATGACAATAACAAACAGCGTTCAGTTTACATCAGCTCTCGTTACAACAACACTCTCAGCTGTTCTCTGCTTACCTCTCGCTGTTTTACAACTGTCCGCTGGCGTGTCACAATCGCTTATATATCTCATTCATAAATTCAAGAGGTTTCTAGTACAAATAAGAAACCAACTTTTCTCTGTCAATCACGATATCACTAGAACTTTCCAAACGTGAAATCCTATCTGTGCCTGCAAGTCCTTTATCTCAGCTATCTTTACTTGTCGGCTTTTTGTGTACACAAGCTGCGCTATCGTTAACTGCTTATGCAAGCTCTTTATTTCCCTGAAACACTATCCGCCGTCTGTTATCAATTTGCACCGAAACTTTAATGCCCGTTGCCGCGACAATATGTAATCTCGGACAATGCATGCATTGGGTGAAATGATGTCCAAATGAGCTCATGGTCCATTGAGGTAAAATTACCTGACATTCATCTTTCAGGATACGGAAAAACTCATAGAAAGCTTATCCTGATAACTCACCCTGGCCGAGATTTGAACTCGACATATATTGAATATGAGGCAGAAACGCTACCCTTATAAGGTTATGAGAATTCAGAACCCATATTTAGTATAAATCGTGCAAAGATTGACATTTCTTACTCCACAATTGTAAACGTACTTAGATCATACCTTCGAATTATAAAACGGGAACAATTCTTTTCATTTTGAAATTTGAGGGAGAAGTTTATTTTCTGCATATTCAATTTTAATGCCTCTGTTCTATGAAGCTTTCATCTAATTCTTTCAAAATTTATTATATAGTTACCCCAAAACGTAAGCTCAAAATTTTTTTACTTATGAACCGTTATCTTTAAAGCGACATAAAACTTGTGAAAAAAGCTATAAATTTGTAATGACAAAAGTTGAAAATTAAACATAGTATAAAATTTTATAGCAGATTTGTTCGATATATTCTCATCAACTCATAGGCATTTTATAATACAGTTTTAAAGATTGCACCGTGTTGAACATTTAAACATATTCTCCCTAATTGATTGAAAACTTCAGAAAATCACATTGTGTGCTTTATCCTTGCAACCCGCAATTTTAATCTACCATTACTACGAGTCAATTATGAAACTGTTACAGCATTTTCATAACAAATATTAGGTTTATTAGAAGTAGATTACTAAGACATAAAACGTCATATTTTTAGTGAATATTCTCATGGCATGTCTTCATGAGACACTTAATAACCTTAAATGTATATTATGCACCATAAATAAACTGCAGTTATGTCTGTAATTTCGTTACTTTTTCCTTATATTATTTAATAACTCGAATCATATGTGTGTAAACTCGAAGTATTGCTTATTAATTGTTTGACAAGGAGAACATGCATGAAAGGAAAGGTAAAAGCTTATTCTGAAATACCCTGCGTAAGATAAAACCTACACGACATCGTCGATAAAATCATTGTTATTGACTAAAACAAAACAAGAAACGAATGTTTACCAATGTCTCCTGAAACAGTCATTGCATACCTTGTATTTACAGAATGGGCTCTGTTACATTCGTAGTAGACAAATTCAACAACAGGTTCACTGTTGGTACTACAGACACAGCTGATTATATGTCAGGGGCGGCTTCTGAGGTAGTGCCACTGTGCCATGGCACCATCTGTATGAAAACGAAAGAAAGAGAAGTGTATAGGAATTAAAAAAGAAGATTGTCTCTGATTGTCTGCTCCTTCGTGTGAATAGGTGTGTTAAATGCAAGCGCTCTGTCCTGATTGTTTTCCGTGGCTTGGCGCTGATTCCAGAACGGCACCGTCTACGCTCATAAGCGCCTATGTTAAGGCTAGGTTGTCTGCTTATACACGGCTTCTTATGGGAGAAGGTAGTGCCGATATTACTCTGGCGCATAACTTACGCTTTATCCCCTAGAGTGCAGTAAAGCACGGGACTTAATATAACTGTCTCTGTCGCGAAATGGTACACGAACGCTTCGTATGGCATTCTCCATGAATTATATTATCAAACTTTTACTGTGCTCGTTACACCTGTGCGTAACAAGAGTACAGATGCAATAAATGTCTATATCCGTTTCCTTGTGTGTTCTGTTTGGTACAGTAATTATAAAATAGGATGGATATTGATAAGATTATCTAAATCGTTCGAAATTGGTACACATATTTATATTTTAACAACTCTTATTTATTCATTTATTCATTTATTTATATATTTTGTATGTAATTATTTATTTTTTATATTTAATTATTCATTTACTTACTGATTTATTTATTTATTATGGCATCGCCAATACAATGCCTCACCGGCCGCCCCTGTTATGTGTTATAATACAGTATTACTACATAGGTATAAGATGATTATGTGGGCTTTTATAAAATGCAATAACTTTGAAACCGCAGTGACAACTCTCAAAACTCACGTAATTATTCTTGTGCGTTATCTGTAGCAATGCGGTATTGGAACATATGATAAGCTGACAGCTAGACAGACATGAAAAACATAGTCCGTCTCCTTTGTTGCCTTGTAACTATTGTCTATTCAATCAATCAGTGATTTATTATCCCCCTTAAATTTTGCTTAAAATACACACAATTTATTACTCCCTCTTGGAGTGACATATTACTGATTCTTCGTCTTATATTTGACACTTTCTATTACTAACTTCCGGAAAAGTTAACATTTGGATGTGCGATTTTTCATAATTTAGTTTGCCATCTGAAAATAGAGGCGCTGCGGTCACCTCGGGTTGCTAACAATTAGCATGGCAGGTCCACTTTTAATAATAGAAGTTCCGTGCAGACGTGCATGTTCACTTATATTATGAGAGACAGAGTAGACTTCGTGCGTTTACTCCAGCATCCAAATGTGACCATCTGGAAACTTATTTCACTCAAACGCTTAAAGTATTGGCGACCGAAGTTGTTGGCTGAGGACTGTGGCCCACATTCCGGAAATCAAGCATTTCCCAGGACTTTAGTTCAATGCTACGAGGGATAACTACATGCCCCCGAATTTCCTATTCTTCCACTTAACCTCACTTATCATATCACATCAGGTGGTTAGGTGCTCGCTTACTGATCCCTGGATAGGGGGTTCAAGCCCAGAGCAGACCTGTTAATTGTAACTAAAGCGACTGCCCCATCTCGTTACATTCAATGGCATATTCAAAAGCTACTGCCAGACAAAATTCCGATAATCCGGCGACACTTGTTTTTATCATGTCACGTCACTTTTTGTTTAGATAACTATTTTTGTATATTGTTTATTATTTGTATGAATTATCCAATACACTTTTCCCAATCAGAAAGTTATTTGTCTTTTACTTTCTCCATTACGTACACTATAGATAGAAAAGGTATTGTATTCCAAACAAAACAAAAAGAAAAGGCTCGATAACTAGATCTCACTAGAAATACATGCTTTGAGATCCCCTTTTAAAAAAGTAAATACCAAACTGGTATTTAAGTTCAATATCCAAACTTTATATAGAAAAATGTTTAGAATATTTTGATTTTACCAAATATAGCTGTAAAGATTTGGATTAACATCCATGAGTTTAGGATATGTTCATTACAAATGTAATGTGCATCTTGAATTGTCTGTGAATATGCATTATTCTGGATGACATTTCCATAACTAACTATGTTTCAGTTATGATATAGAACATAAATAATACACACATTAGAACTTGTTTATTTAGAAAACCTCAAATTACATTTGTAGTTTAATGTATTTTACATATGGAAATTTCAAGCGAAATAAATTAAAAACGTGATATAATAAATCAATTTTAAATATAATTAGAAACAAATCCAGATAGATTCATTATTATAGTATGATGCGATTCTCCAATGTTCTTCTCTAATCAATCAATCAATCAATCAATCAATCTTTTAGTATCCAAACACTTGGTGAAGTGACTTTTCCCAGGATGCTGTACAGTGAAGTACACTTCTTGGCTTATGAATGTTGTGTTAGCGTGACTGCTGAAACGTGGATTAGGATTACCACTACGAAGAAGATTGTTAACATAACCTTATGGCAGGTGCCAGCCAAAGCTCTTAATCTTGAGTAATGATTGCCTAGTGTTTCCACGTAACACTGAGATGTTTTGTGTAGTCTGAGGTTACTGTCTGTCACAAACTTTAGCTATGGATTACTGTATCATCATTCGATTATTTCGTTAATATGTTGCTCATTCCAGTCCTGTTCAACTGTGTTGGCTGTGCAGCACTACTTTAATTTCTCTATAAGGAAATGGGTTGAAACATTTTTACGATAGAGATAAACATATTTACATGTCTATCTCTAATGATTTACCATTTTTGCAAATCACTCAGAATGAGGAAGAACTCACCCACAAAGTTCAAGAGGCTCGTAATTCCTCATGAGGATACCTTACAACTGTTGACAATACCAAAATTTTCGAAAAATGTTCCACGTAAAGAGTAGTATGAGATGAAGGGGTTGGGGGAGTTTCTTTAAAAGCAAGGCGTTGCATAATTTTAAGGTGGTGAACTTAAATACCAACCTTGGTTTCTAACTCGTTTTTATTTTGTTTCTATTTGTCTTTTTATACTGTTCACATACTCGCACACACATGTACGAAATCTTACGATATTTCGGTTGAGTATTAAACTATTAGAGGAAATAAAATAACAAAATGTTGGTGTGTGTGTGTGTGTGTGCGTGTGTGTGTGTGTCGTGTCGTGTCGTGTCTGTTATTTTTTTATTTTGTTGTTGTTGTAATTTACGTCCTCCAACGTTAAGTCATATCGGACGATGAATGGAATGAGCGAAATGATGCTCAAATGAGCCCAGGGTCCATAGAGCTTGGAATTACCTGACATTTGTCTTTCAGGATAAGGGAAAACCACGGAAAAACCCCTATCCAGGTAACTCACCCTGACCGAGATTCGAACTCGGGTCCTCTTGAACGTGAGGCAGACATGCTACCACCACGCTACCGAGGCGGGCATCGTGTCTGTTAGTGTGTGTTGAGTGTCACCGTTATTGTTTATTTATTCAATAATTCCTTTAATGACATTGACTGGAAGGCAATGTGTTCAGCTAATTACATGTCCTTGTCTTTAGTTTTCTGGTCCATTTCATCTAGAATAAAATTAATTTAGCATACCTTTCTGTAATTGGTAAGCTCTAAGTTACATACAAAACGTTACAATTATTATGTAGAACAAACACTTGAATATACTGATTTGTGTAATACGTGTTTAGGATATGAGCTGCTCCAAGACATCATTTATTAGTTTCAACTGGTAATTACCTTTTCATTTTGCCCGCCTCGGTCACGTGGTGGTAGCATGTCTCCCTCACGTTCAAGAGGTCCCGAGTTCGTATCTCGGTCAGGGTGAGTTACCTGGATAAGGTTTTCTCCGGGGTTTTCCCTTATCCTGAAAGACGAATGTCGGGTAACTCTAAGCTCTATGGACCCTGGGCTCGTTTTAGCATCACTTCACCCATTCCATTCATCATCCGATATCACTTAACATTGGAGGACTAAATTACAACAACAAAAACTTTTCATTTCTATTTTATTTTAAAGTGCTATAAAGTGTTTCGGTTCTTTTGTTAACAGTTTGATAATTAGGTTCAGTTAGTAGACAATATTTTAAATATTTTAGCCAAAGATTTGTATTTTAAAATTTTATAAAAAGGTTTGTGTATGTGTGTGAACAGTGTAATTCTAAAACAATAATTCACTTATATACCAAGATTGGTGATTTTAAATTCAACGTCTTCTAAAACATTATACGTTTTTAGTATTTTCTAAGATACTTTCATTACAAATTAAATGAATTACTTAAATAGCTGAATTACTCTTCTACAACTGCATAATATATGCTATCTGGACAAAGATGCAGAAAATATGTATTACATCCGAAATTATGAGATGAGAGCAAAATCAGTAAGACTGCATAAAACACTGAACTGAACATTTATGACCAAGTCGATGCTACATTTCCTATTATATACGTATAATGATAGACCGTAAGTGATAGTCTTACTTTCAGGCGTTATTTTTATAAATCGTTTTATTTTTATTTCTTTTACTATTAACTTATACTATTACACTGTTGTGATTAATATTAATATGTATTGTCACCATGTGGCATTGTTGTGCTGCCACAAGTTGGAGCCGGGTGCGTGGGCAGGAGAGAATGAAACAGACTCCAGAGCGATCGGTGCATTGTTGTTGCAAGGTCGGAAGATCTGCGTATTTATAGAAACAATGGCTGGGGGGGCATTTTTTATTTTTTTTTAATTTACATCCTCCAGCGTTAAGTCATATCGGACGAAGAATGGAATGGGTGAAATGATGGTCAAATGCACCCAGGGTCTATAGAGCTTAGAGTTACCCGACATTCGTCTTTCAGGATAAGGGAAAACCCCGGAAAAACCTTATTCAGGTAACTCACCCTGACCGAGATACCGAGATGAATACCCCGTAAGGTGTTAGAGCGGCAGTTGTTTGCGGGTTATTGCGACAGTAGACAATTGAAGTGTACCGCAGTGATTTCTTTCATTTGTTTTCGTGCGGCGGAGCATGGAGTCGGCCTTGAAGACAGCTGATTGTCAATTTAATGTCTATTTACTGCAGCAAGAGGTGTTTTAGATTTCTGTAAACCGGATTTCCGAATCAACGTAACCCACATAGTCGCAGTATATTATTTTGTGGTTATATGTTATCATTCATTTTGGTTTTACAGTTATAGCTATATTTGTATTTTTGTTAAGCTTAACTTTTTTAGCATTTTTTTTGTTCTTCAATGTTCACAGTTATTGCTGTTATAAATGGGGCTTTTCACTGTGGCAGGAAATAAACAAATAAAATAAATAAACTTAAAAATGCAAATCTCCTTAAAGCACGCATTTGGCCCAATGCATCTTCTGTGTTAACCATTTAGAATACATTCCTCCTTAATGGTTTAAATTCTCAAATCCTTGTACTTTTCTGAAATTAGATGGATAATTCAAACACTGCAATCTTATTATTTCCACTCTTATCTCAAAATGAGTTATGGGTTCTAGGTTAATCGTAATTAAGGATACTGCAAATCGAATACATTATTTTCTTTCAAATATATTATTTCTGTTAGTAAAAATGGCTGTCCTTATCAGACCTTGCAATCTTCACCATTTCATTGTTTCAAACTTGCCAATATCTGAACTGATCAATCATGACCGGAAATGGCGGCCATCCAATATGCACCACATTTATTTGTTTAGCTTCCTGTTCTGCGTTATTATGAGTTCAGGTAACAGTTTGATGTGGGCAATGATGTGATTAATTTCCTTTCATTTTATTTTAGCCTGCAAAATGGACACCAGTGAAACTTGTAATTCAATAGTTGCTCCAACGAATTCACAAAATGAATACGATAATCGAACAAGTGTCAAATAAATGTTGCTACACAACATGTGATATAAACTAGTTTAACCTAAAACTAATATGATAATTGCACCTGTATATTATGTTGTACTGTCAGCATAAAATCCATTTTTACAGGCTAATGCCATATTCTTTCCCCGACTGTTCACTAAAGTGATCATCAGACTACACTAAGTGCGAACAAAATACTTAAGTCCTGTTGTGTAAGAGCCTAGGCTATTTAAAATAAAGACATTTCTCATTAAATTTATATTTAGGAATATTGCTGTCATTCCAGTTGCACAAACGAGGTCAAGCTATGAAAACACATCACTGTAGGATACACCAACACAAATATTTGGTTAAACACAGAGAGCTTGGTTAAACGCCAACATGCCAGAAAGAATGTCTTATTATAATTAAAAGAACCTGAACAAGCGTGGGTTATGTTGCTAATTAATTTGATGTTATTGGATTTTCTCTGCTAGAAATAGAGGTCAAAGTTCAAGTAGTCCAGGAATGTTTCATTAGGTTCCTTTCTTATCTTGTGTTGAGTTTTATTATTGCAAAGGTTCATATGTGCAAAAATACCTCTCACCCACTCTCAATATTACTAAACTCTGGAAAATGTGTAACATTCAAGCCACAAGTACTCTAATTCCAAATAGTTCTTAGAAATATATGTTCATTAAAATGTAACCTGGTTTTGATGGAACAAGATCAGTTCCAGTGCTCCACGAGAACATCTTTAAGAGAACGGGAAAGGAAAGAAACGGATTTTAAACAGGACATGGATGTAATCACTGGTAGAAGATCTCTGATACCTAATTAATGACGGGAAAGATGAATCATTTTATAAAGAAATGATAGGAGAATAAGTTCAATGAGCAATTTTCATGTGTAGAATCAATGCATAAAAATAAGAATCACAGGATGAACATTTGTCCAGTGGAGAGGCATTTGGCTGACTTTGTGGTAAGGATAAACAATTAGTACGAGGGCTATCCAGAAAGTAGATTACGTTTTCGAATAAAAAGTAAACAAAGTATAGGAAACAAATTTTATTATATACAGATGAAAGCCACACTCAAATACTACTTTTCGACATAGTCACCATTCAAATTAAGGCATTTATCGTAGCGATGTACGAGCTTGGAAATTCCTTCGTCGAAAAATTCGGCCGCCTGCGCCTTCAACCACTTCGTTACCTCTTCTTTTCGCTGATGATTTCGTGCAACAAACCTCGCGAAATTTGTGGAAAACTCAAAGAAAGTTCCGTTATTGTGAACCTTCGATTTTCACGACTTAGCATCGACTTTTTCGACAAGTTGGGCAGTCACTATGCTGGGTCTCCCACTTCGATCTTCGTCGTGAACATTGGTTCGGCCATTTTTAAATCTGATGACCCACTGACGCACTCCACCTTCAGTGATAATGTTGTCCCCATACACTTCACAAAGCTGCCGATAGATTTCTATCAGTTTACAGTTTTTTGCAGTCAGAAACCTTATTACTGCACGCACCTCGCAGCTCGCGCGATTTTCAATTAACGCAGACATTTCAAACCGTCACAGTATCTGAACGGAGCACAGCACGAACCTCTCACTAGCACGGCTAGATGCCGACTGAGCTGCGCAACTCTCTGACCCCAAGATGGCCGCGCTAGCCCCACCCCTAGCGGAAACAGACGAAAACGTAATCTACTTTCTGGATAGCCCTCGTATAACTCAGTGCAGCTAAGGTAATTATAAGGTTAAGAAATTTATCAATAATAAAGTCGTTAAGACAATGCTCAGGAGCTTGTAGTGCATGAAGGAAAGTTCTGAAATGTATTATGGGTATGCTGATATAATTTAGCAAGTCACTATTATTTCACTGTCGAATGAGAAGCTCCACCGGGGGAAACACGAGTCAGTTGGAGAATTTAATGTCATGTTGGCAGGTTAGCCATAGTGGCTCAAATGGTTAGAACGGCTGGACGGAAACCAGAAGATCCGTGGTTCAAATCCGGCTATGGCATTGAATTTTTCATTCTGGCTCTACGCTTTCAACATAGCAATTGTTGGAATTCATATACTCACCTATTCCTGCTTTATAGTATTACAGAAAGGCTTGCAGTAGTCAATTTTATTATCGATTCTTCCTAATGTCTAGGATACCGCTTGGGTTAGACATATTTAGCGGAAATTGCAACGAATTTTCCCATAAAATATTTCTAGTTCTGACAGAAAGTTGGTTTGTTATTGTTACCACGGACACACTTCTAAACTTCAAAGGCTTGATACACTAGAAGTTAGTAGATGTAATTCACTAGTAATAATTTCGAATGAAATGATTCAGAAACAATTGAACAGCTTTTACGTGTCTTAAAAAAACTAACTACACCTGAAGCTTTCCTGGCGATGTATACGCTCACTTTCTTCTCAGGCAACAAGCCAGGTGAAAAGATGATTAGATATCAACGTTTCGGGAGTGTGCATCATCAGGATATTTATAAAATGTTATAACCACAAATTAAACACTGGATATAACACAGCTATAAACAAAGACAAAACATTATCAAAATTCGCATTACTGAACAAAAGACTGTTTTCAGTAAATTAAATGCCATTTCAGGAGATGGCGTGAGTATAGAAAATTGTGTCAAAGAAACGTAACTACTTAACTTGATTATCAAGCTGCATTGATCTTTGCTTCTTAATTCGACGGATTTCCATTTTAAGGCCGGTTTCCTAGAGGAGTTGAACTGAAATCCAGCATCACGATGAAGCGCGCTCCTTTCAGAGGAAATCGCCAAAGCCTCCTTAATCATCTTTTCACCCGGCTGGCTGACGGAGAAGAAAGTGAACTAACTACACGTTAGTTCCCACTAAAATGTACCTTTAATGATATCTATTTTCACATCCATTTACGCATAGCTAAGAAAGTATCTTGTGGTTCACCATGGGGAAGCTGTTAGTAGATTCTTCGAGGACCGTGTTATAAAGGTATCAAAAAGTTAATGCACATAGGAATAGGGTTTTAACACATAACTTGAAAGCTTAAAGGTTTTATGAAACACTACACTGTTCCTTTGAAAATTTATTGATACTTCCTTTTGATATGCAGAAATTTTTGGTGCTCTCTGAAATGCAAATTACTGTATTGGTGTAGGCAACTATGTATGCATAATTCTGCAGTAGCTCAAGGGGCATCAAAGCTCCTCTAGCATCAACTAATTCTTTTAATTACGTCGGGTCTGAGGATCAGTTTCCGAAAGGAGTTAATTATGTCTCGTGTGTTGTTTATCATTGATAACAAAGTACATATATGTCAGGTTCAATAAGGCCAGATTAATATAGACGACGGATGTTCTGTGCATAGTCACTATAGAAGTGTTCTAACCATGCACATGGAGTTCATGGTGGTTACTGAACCATCAGATTATTTCTCTAGCTTTAAGCTCACTTTCTTACCAGGGGATATTCCTTCGTAACTCCGACAGGAGTATTAGAAACTTAAAGAAGGTATTCAAATAGCATAAGTGATATTCAATATTGAGGTACATCTAGAAATAATGAGAAACTGTAATTACCATTTAAAGCAGCAGAAGAATTTCGATGTAAGACTGGCATAAACAAGCTAATACTTATCTGATACAAGCAAAATCCTTGGATATGCACTTCAAAATGCATAGTTGTGATACGCCATTGGAAAAAACGAAAATAAATTTAAATTGAGGTGAACAGATAAAAATAACAGACTTTTTGGAAATATAGATAATGTTTCATAAGTGATGTCGCTTTTTTAGGAAAAACAATTATTTTAAATGTGTTCTGACAAGCAATTAACTAATTTTCAAAATATAGACAATTAAATTTTATGGTCTTGAGTCCTGCAAAGAATTTGCTGACCCCCACTTGCACTGTTTGAATGTTGTCAAAATTTCTTCTACGTATAAAATGGGCTATGGATAAAAATATATGATAATCTGATGGTACGAGAACAGGGCTGTATGCTGGGTTGTGGTAGCAACTCGATTCCTCCCAATTCCTCAACTTTTTTCGTAGTTGTTCATGTAGTACGGCGTGATATATTTTCCTGTGCAATGGAACTCTCTTTCGGTTAACCTCTGGGTACCTCTGTCTCAAAGTTTTATGAACTCGTCCCGGTTGTTGGAAATAAAGATCCACATCAATCGCCAACCCTTTTGGAACAAACTCCCAGTGAATCACACCTTCAGAACTCCAAAGACACAACATTACTTTGGGACTGAACTGATTTTCTTAACGATGACTTTCGCAGGTTGGTGGGGATCAAGCCACTGTTTGCAGGCATCGGGGTTTCGGTAATGTACCCATTTTTCATCACAAGTGACAGTTCTCCTAACGAAACTATTATCCATGGGATTACGGAAAAGCTCACGACAGATATCCGTTCTACGATCAGCCTGTTGAGGTGTCAGTTCATGAGGTATAGATCCACAACTGTATGATTTTCCAAGTGTCTTAATGTGGCGCTGTATGGTTTCTTTTGATGCACCAAGTTCTTCTGAAAACCTACGGGTACTTCTCTGCGGATTTTCTCGCAAAACTTGGCGTGTGTCCTCAATATTGTATACTTTAGGTCTTCCAGAACGTGGTAAATCTTTAGTGTTCTCATCTCCATTGTTGAAACGTTGGAACCATCGCTGTGCCACATCCTCCTTAAAGACAACTTCTTCTACCACGTCACATATTCTTCGAGCTGTGACAGCGATTTATAATCTTGTTTCTAGTAGTGTATTAGGAGAACTCTAAGTTCAAACTTTATTATCTCCATTTTTTGAATTTTTATTAACAACTGAAGATTGATACATGCTCGCAATGTTCATAACACTAGCCATGACATCCTCTAAATATCATTGCTAAACCAAAGAAACCCAATAAATTTTCTAAAACACCAAAACCAAAAACCGACATATCTTAAGAGACAACCTAATAAGACAACCTAATCATACATCACTAATAGTAAGGGTTCTGTAGCTGATATAAACCCGAGCTCATCCCACGAGGAATCTCCACAAAGTAACATAACAAAAACTGAAAGACGTTAAAAAAGTAATCAAATATACACCATGCAGAACAATGGAGACGTCACGAATAAACACAGTACGTACTTCACAGAGCTGTGGTCAAGAGCACAATAACATTTGCAGCTTTTACAGATTTCGAACCACTGTATGGACAATAGTAATGGTTTTTCGCGCTTAAAGGAAAGTTATAAAAACTTGGTGAAGGTAAATTTAAGCTTCCCTTGTCTTGAAAACAAAATCATTGATTATATTATTCAATACACTGTCCTGCCAAATAAAATTTTTGTTTACCGGTTTGCCATCTGAAAGATGATACTAATTAATTTTGATGTGCTAAATTGAATGGTGCTTTCCATTTTTGTCCATCATGTAAGGTTTTCACACAAATCACAAATTCAGTTTTGAATATTCTGTTTTTGGTATAAAAACGTAAACATTACGTATAAAATAAAAACAGAATGCAAAATTTGCGATCTGAGAGGTAATATTAATTAATTTGGATATGCTAAATTTAATGATGTTTTTATCTATCATGTAACATTTTCTCATAAATCACAAAATTAACTTTGAAAATACTGCAAATATATAGTGCCCAATGTATAAAAAGTATAGAATTTCATAAAAATGGTAAGTGTTACGCGAAAATTGTTATTTTCCAAATCAGCGCATTTGCTTCCATATAAATAGCATATATTCATCAAAACCGGGAAAACGTCTCAGGAAAGTGTTTTCGTTTATATAAATGAAGTTTATAATTTAAAAATAGCATATTGCTACATAAATATAGTTAGTGTATCACTAGAGAATCATATACTAATCCTAAGTCGGGGATTCAAACCCGCTCCTGGCCTTTAAGTGTACTTAAAAGCGAAAACGCCATATCAATGGGTCTACGGGTATGTAGAAACTCCTTCGTGGTAAAATTCCTGCACACTGGCGGCGCTAATATAGTCCTGGAACCGATAGCGTCGTTGAAAAACAAAATATTTATTTGAGGGAGAGTATGAAAATGCAAGATGAAGTTCACTCCCCATTGTACCACGGCTTCACCTCGCAAGGTTAAATAGCACTTACCCAATAGTGAAATTGGTACAGTATATTTCTCTCGGAAGTGAACCACTTCTGAGCTATTCCTTCTTCACTGCCTGAATTTTCCAAATTTTAAATATGTTTTTTTTTTCAATTAAATAGTTTTTCAAATGTTTTAAAATACTTTTCCAATATATATATATATATATATATATATATATATATATATATATATTGTCACCCAATTAGGGAAGGGACGGACAGGCGACAGTTGGGAGGGACCCTAGGCACTGGGCCACGCCCACTCATCGGTCTCTGTCACTAACTGAGGGAAATGTCAGTTGTCCCTCGAAGTTTCTCTCCCCTTCTCCTCTCCTATGGAACGTTCGGGTAATTTGCGGAAAACCAGAGACTTCTAGAATAGCAGGATATTCCTATAAAAGGGACTTCAATTAGGAGTGAGTCAGTCGGTGTTTGACGTGCTAGCGAAGGACGTGTTAATGAACGAGAAGACTGTGCGTGCATCGGAGTTTACGTAATCGCGGGTACAAGGAAATTGTAACGGACGAACTGGTGAATTGTAATTGTGTGCAGCACGTAATTCTGTGTAATTGGCAAGTGTTAAACTGTAAGTCGGTGGAAATAAAGAACATTTTTGAGTGGTGAAATTGGACTTTTCATTTCACGAACCCACAAAGTCACACTGGTGTCAGGAAGCGGGAAGATAACATCACCGAACATTACAACCATGGACGCGGCATTGGAGAAAATTTTGGAGAAGATGATGGAAATGAAGGCGGAACTGACAGAAATGAAGACGGCCAACGGCAACATCACCGAGAAGATGGAAGAAATTAAGAGCGAATTGACCACGGAAATGAGGGCAGCGAACGAGGTCCTCGCCGCCAAATTTAAGGAACAGTTGGCCGGCATGAGGGATGACGTCACGAACCTGGGCAAGCGGATGGGTCAAGTAGACGACCGCCTTAATGATTTAGAGGAAAAAGCCGACACTAACGCCAAGACCCTGAACGCCGTGGTGGAAGACGTCGAAGACCTTGCTAACCGCGTTAACAACCTGGAGGGAAAGGCCGACGGCAGCGTCAAGTCCCTGAACGCCATGGTGGAGGACGTCGTCGGCAGGAAGCTGAAGGATTTGAAGGCCGACGCGCCGGGACGCGACACAACATCTGCGCGCGTCAAACCTCCCAAGTATGACGGCGCGTCAACGTTTGAGGTCTTCCGCCGCCAGTTCGACACAGTGGCCAGGCACAACAGATGGTCACCGGAGGAGGAGGCCACACAGTTAATAGCCAGCCTCCAGGGACGGGCCGCGGAAGTGCTAAACGCGGTGCAGACGAGGGCGGCGCCCAAGGACATCTGGGAGGCCCTGGAGAATCGCTTCGGAAACCACCGCTTAGCCGCAGCATACCGAAGCCAGCTAAAGGCAAGGTCGCAGCAGCCGGGGGAGACGCTGCAGGAGTTCGCCATAGCCATCGAGCAGCTGGCTAGCAAGGCCTTGGTTGACCTGCCACTGGAGTTCGTATCCCGGGAAGCCGCCTACAATTTTGTCGACGGGGTACGGGACACGGAGATTCGTCAGCGCCTAATGCTCGGCGAATATAAAACCATACACGAGGCGCTGACAGCGGCATTAAGGATGGAGGAGGCCAAAGTAACATCTATTCCGACGTCGAGAACGAGGAGTTTCCGCTACGCCGGAGACAGGAGACCAGCTGAAGGACGCCGGCGAACACCTAGTGGCCTGTGTTGGGGTGTGGACAGCCCGGACACCTACAGAGAGACTGCCCACGCCAGGAAGAGCAGCCGGGAAACGAGTAAGGGCCGTCGTGGAGAGGGGCACGTCGGCGCCATCACCACCATCCCCTCGAGTGACACTGCGCGCCGTCAGCCGGCGTATGGATGACAGCCTCATCGCGGACGGTTGGATAAGAGGAAAGCCGTGCCGCGTGCTGGTGGACACCGGGGCGGCCGTGACCATCATCAGACCTGACGTGGCGAAGGGTTTGCCGACAAGGAAGCCAAGCCGGCCATACCAGCTTGTCACGGCATCGGGTGACACCTTGCCTGTGGAGAAGGAGGCCCTGCTGGAGCTGAACTTGGGACGGAGTGCCGTTCGTCTGTGGGTGTTCGTCGCGAAGGTGGCTGAGGAGGTGATCCTGGGACTGGATGCCCTCAGGAGCCATGAGGCGACGGTCGACGTCGGCAAGAAGGTCCTGGGCTTAACGGAGAAGAGGTTATACTCCGTCAACCCGAAGAGCGCCTTGGAATGTGCAGGGTCGTCTTGGACGAAGACGTGGTTGTTCCCGCGAGGAGCGAGGTGGTGGTGACGGCGCGACTTGAGGGCCAGAGAACCAGGAACATGATGCTGGACCAGAAGACGCCTGTACACGGACTGTGTGTAGCCAGGGCATTGCTGCCGTGCCGAGAGGAGGTGCCAGTGAGACTGCTAATTCCAACGGACACCGATCACGACGTCCAGGCCAGGACGGAGTTGGGAACGTGCGAGCCCGTAGTGAGCGTAACAGCAATCGACAAGACACAGGAGCCGGCGCCAAAGCAACACCTGGGGCCCCGGCTAGAAGGCTTACTGGAGAGGGCGGCCGACCACCTGACCGCAGAACAGCTGGAGCAGGTTCGACAACTACTGGGGCGATACGAGCGCGTCTTCAGCCAAGGCGATAGTGACTACGGCCGCACGGACAAAGTGCTTCACCGCATCGACACCGGAGACGCCCGGCCTATTCGGCAACCACATAGACGCGTTCCGCTGGCGAAGCAAGGGGCGGTACGAGACATGCTGGAGGACATGAGATCCAGGGGAGTGATTGAAGAGTCCGACAGCCCTTGGTGTTCCCCTGTAGTCTTGGTGACGAAGAAGAACGGCGAGCTGCGCTTCTGCGTAGACTACAGAAAGCTGAACGCTGTCACCCGGAAGGACTGCTTTCCCTTACCCCGGATTGACGACACCCTGGACACGCTAGCTGGTGCACAGTGGTTCTCGACCCTGGACCTGAAGTCGGGCTACTGGCAGGTAGCTCTAGACCCGAGAGACAAGGAGAAGACCGCATTCTCGACGGGCCAAGGTCTTTGGCCGTTCACGGTTATGCCCTTTGGCCTCTGCAACGCACCAGCTACCTTCCAACGCCTCATGGAGTCAGTGATGAGAGGACTGACTTACGATGCCTGCCTGCTATACCTGGACGACATCATCATCGTCGGGAAGACTTTTGAAGATCACCTCGAGAATCTGAGTAAGGTGCTACAGAGACTGCAGGCGACCAACTTGAAGCTGAACGCGAAGAAGTGCCAGCTCTTCCGCAAGAAAGTGAACTACTTAGGCCACATAGTCTCAGCAACCGGAGTGGCCACAGACCCGGAGAAGACACAGGCTGTGAGAGATTGGCCTCGCCCAAAGGATAGGAAAGAGTTGCGCAGTTTCCTGGGGCTGTGCAGTTATTACCGCCGCTTCATAAAGGGCTTCTCCAACATCGCAAAACCACTCACCCGCCTGACAGAGGAACACCGGCCTTATGTGTGGGCAGAGGACGCCGAAAACGCTTTCCAGCACCTAAAGGAGACCCTGTGCAGTGCTCCAATTTTGGGTTTCCCACAACCGGGTGGCGCCTTCATTGTGGACACCGACGCTAGCGACCATTGCATTGGAGGTGTCCTATCGCAGATCCAGGACGGCCATGAGCGGGTTATAGCCTACTACAGCAAGACGCTATCCAAGGCAGAGAAGAACTACTGCGTCACCCGACGAGAATTATTGGCGGTAGTAAAGACCTTGGAGCACTTCCACGAGTACCTGTACGGTCAGCCATTCCACCTGAGGACTGACCATTCCGCCCTAACCTGGCTATTGAGCTTTAAGAACCTGGAAGGCCAGACAGCACGTTGGGTCCAGAGGCTGCAGGAGTACGACTTCACCTCGGAACATCGTAGAGGGAAGAGCCACGGTAACGCAGACGCCATGTCCCGAAGACCCTGTCCAGAAGAGTGCGGCCAGTGCACAAGAGTGGAAGAGAAGGAGCGTGCCGCAGCAGTCCGAGTAGTTGTGGCAGTGCCTGCGGACGGTTGGGATAGCGCAGGCCTGAGGAGGGAGCAGCTGGCGGACGCAGACTTGGGGCCACTCTTGAGGGAAGTGGAGGCAGGGACAAGACCAACCTGGGAGGATATCGCACCAAGGAGCGCCACCTACAAGTCGTACTGGGCCCAATGGGACTCGTTGAAGATCAGAGAGGGCGTGCTGTTCCGTGTATGGGAATCACCCGATGGGAAGACGCAGAGAGAGCAGTTGGTACTTCCCCGGAGTAAGGTCCCGGAAGTCCTGGAGGAAGTACACGCAGGTACTTCGGGAGGACATCTGAGAGCGAACCGAACGATTGACAAACTACGGCAGCGCTACTACTGGCTGAGGCTCCGAGCAGATGCTGAGAGATGGTGCCGTCAGTGCCACGTGTGCGCGGCGAGTCGCGGCCCCCAGACTAGGAGCCGGGGTCGCATGCAGCAGTACAACGTCGGAGTGCCATTCGAACGGCTCGCCGTTGACATTGCTGGACCGTTCCCAGTTTCCGACCGAGGCAACAAGTACCTAATGGTGGTCGTGGACTACTTCACCAAGTGGCCGGAGGTGTATGCCATCCCAAACCAAGAGGCAAAGACAATCACAGACTGCCTCGTGGAGCAACTGTTCTGTCGATTTGGGGTGCCGTTAGAGCTACACAGTGACCAGGGTACCAACTTTGAGTCCAACCTAATGAAGGAGGCATTACAAAGGCTTGGGGTGAACAAGACTCGCACTACGCCTCTACATCCCCAATCGGACGGCATGGTCGAAAGGTACATCAAGACCTTAGAGGAACACCTGAGGAAAGTCGTGGCCAGCCATCAGCGAGACTGGGACGTCAAGGTGCCACTGTTCTTGCTGGCCTATCGCTCGTCTACACACGACACAACTGGGATGACGCCAGCCAGCTTAATGTTCGGCCGAGAGTTACGCCTCCCTTGTGACCTGGCTTTTGGAAGCCCTCCGGAAGCGAAACAGCCAGCGACCGAGTATGTGCAGAACTTGGTGGACCATCTCCACGACATGCACGAGATGGCTCGCCAGAACATCCAGAAGGCCAGCGACCGCATGAAGACCAGATATGACAGGCAAGCCAACAGCCAAGGGTTCCAGCAAGGTGACCTGGTCTGGTTGTACCGTCCTACCCGGACCAAGGGACGCTGCCCGAAGCTCCAGCAGCCATGGCAAGGACCGTACCGAGTGGTGAAGAGGATTAACGACGTGGTCTACCGCATCCAGAAGGTTCCCCGGGGGAAGATGTTGGTGGTACACCTGGATCGTCTTGCACGCTACGATGGTGCTGTTCGGGACAACCAGCTTTGAGGAGGGAGCAGTGTCACCCAATTAGGGAAGGGACGGACAGGCGACAGTTGGGAGGGACCCTAGGCACTGGGCCACGCCCACTCATCGGTCTCTGTCACTAACTGAGGGAAATGTCAGTTGTCCCTCGAAGTTTCTCTCCCCTTCTCCTCTCCTATGGAACGTTCGGGTAATTTGCGGAAAACCAGAGACTTCTAGAATAGCAGGATATTCCTATAAAAGGGACTTCAATTAGGAGTGAGTCAGTCAGTGTTTGACGTGCTAGCGAAGGACGTGTTAATGAACGAGAAGACTGTGCGTGCATCGGAGTTTACGTAATCGCGGGTACAAGGAAATTGTAACGGACGAACTGGTGAATTGTAATTGTGTGCAGCACGTAATTCTGTGTAATTGGCAAGTGTTAAACTGTAAGTCGGTGGAAATAAAGAACATTTTTGAGTGGTGAAATTGGACTTTTCATTTCACGAACCCACAAAGTCACAATATATATATATATATATATATATATATATATATATATATATATATATATATATATATATATTACAGATAGGAATTCGTTATTCAATCTTTTTATTCGTTTGCAATTCAAACATACAATTTTAAAACCATTACATAGTGATCACCTGCACTCTCGAAGGTTTTGTTTGCGTACAGTGTTCCTATATTCCTCTTGCACTTATAAAATATAGCAATAATGTAGTTTATGTAAATGTCTCTCTCGATTAACATGAAATAGAGAATTAAGTGTTGGTAAGCATAGCTTGTACAAGAGTAAAGAAAATCACGTAAGTGTAATAAATGAGCCATTTTTGTTTGTTTGTGTTATCATATGTTCTTAAGCCTAAAAGTACTCTAACAATACACTTATCGGAAATTAATTTAACTACAGTAAAGCAATACTAACCCTTGTGCATTTGGAGGCAATTGCATTCAGTTTTATTTGCAACAACGCATCCTATTCTGGAGTTCCAGAGAAATGCCCCCACCTGTATTTTTTTCGTTTATTTATTTGGAAAAATGTTCTTCATATTACATAAATACATATTTGCTATCCTATTTGCAATTTTTACTTTCTGTAACTTGACAGAAATTATGGATCCGTTAAATAAACTAATACTTACAATAAAATTAAATATAAGTATTTTGTGAATTTATGATCAATGTTAAGGGAGAGCAGGTTTGGAAATAGATTAAGACCACAGTTAGGCTAGGGGTAAGATGGCATTACGTAAGATAATTAGCGACGGCTGGTTTTCAGGCAAATTCGTAGAAAGGTTCAGTCGGTTACGCTAGCGAGGAGTGAAAATATCCAAAGTTGTCCGATTATGTATGGCAGACTAGTTTAGGATTCTTGGAATGTGAAACAATTAATGTTTGGTTTGAATTAGGATTGACTTTTGTCATATTGGATACAATTCGGCGCTTAGAATAACAAGCGAAAGTGAAAAATTAATGTGATAGAGGAAAGAAAAGTGAAATAATAATTTTGAATTTTGGAAACACCTAAATTAATTTAAATTATAAATATTATTTAAATGTTAAACAGTTTTTAAAAATTATTTCAAAAGAATAATTATAAAATATTATCAAATGTAATAATGAACATAAGTGCAATTGGTGGCGACATGGACCAATAGTAAAATGTTGACTTCCATAGCAATGGAACAACTATAAAATGAAGATGTAACAAAGCTGCATTCTCCTGCATTTAGCTTTCATCTAGTACAGACGTATGTAACAGTATGCGTACTTCTGCAGAAAGAATTGTGCATAAAATGCTGCCAAAACAAGTCAAAGTTTTATATCTGGATACGATCAACGTTCACAAAAGTGTTTATTTGTTTAGTATTGAAAAGAATGTTTTTAAAGAGTTTGTTGCAATTAAAGTAGCAATTTTAAAAGAAAAGGAGTATTACATTTATTTTATCTACACACCACTTATACTTATCTCTCATCTGTGACCACGCCCTGAAGGTGAGTTTTATACGGATATAAGAGCAGCCGAGAAACTTCAACGTCAACACTATCTTCACCTCCAATCCACATGTGTAATTTCTGTTACAAATTTGAGATTATTTTTTTAGAAATTTATCAAGGAACTTTAGGTTGTAATGCAGCAAATTTCAGAAAGGTAGAAGTGAGGTGGCAACATCGGATTAGAAGCTAGTAGTGAGGGTCCTAGTCATTAGTAAAAGGGGAGGATATTAAGAGAATTTTGAAGCTTAGTGACCATACTGGACAGTGATCGGATCACTGGTAGAACAAGACGAAGTTGGATCAGGCGCCATTCTTGCCGTAAGTGTAGAACCGTGTGTTATCACTAGTTGAAGATTGGATACTTTTAAAATCGGACATTCAAATAATAGTTTCCATTGGTTGGCAACCTCTCCGTTACAGTTGATACGGTTTATTAAACATTTCAAAGTCAGACTCTGGTATCATTCCTTATACACCCACGCTTTCCCTGAGATAGGTTTCTCTGCTTAAGTGCGAACACGCACTAAGCGCTACAACTTGAAGGAAGATCCAGACGGTTTCAAACTTCGTATCGGATGTTGTAACTTCATATAAACAAGTGACATTTTATTCAGTAATGTTTAGGATAACAATATAAATGCATTTTGAGCCTAGGAAAGGCCTCAATCAAGCAATTTATCCTAACACGAATTAGCATTTAGAAACTCTTAAATGTGAATCTGACACTGAAGAAAGCCACAAAATGAAGTAAAGCTTCAGTGGTAGCTGATGTTGGTATGCTAACTCAATTGGTTTGCAGTATTAAGGAGATCCGTGGTTAGGTTCTTTTCGGAACGACCACCTGAGTTTCTGCCAAGTCGATATGCAAAAGTTTAAGTGCTTCCCGACCAATCATGGATTCCCTGTCCGTTTTCTTTCATATGTCCGGGATTCTAGGACCTGTCAGCAGCAATGAATGCATTGCAACGGGAGTACGGAGGGTTCGCACACTGTAGAGGTTCCTCTCCGGTGTCTGGAAGGCCGGCTGTTGCCCATTACTGGTACAGAAGGAATTTTCCTAGGACTGCCGCGTTTATCTTCAGACAGGCTTGTGCTGCTGTTAGGATTTCTGTCGTTCTGAAATCGATACCCCTTGTTGCTATACGCACAGTCGTTCGTCGTCCCTTCCTACTGGTAATCGCATAGACACAGTGGTCTAATTGTTTCGTCGAGTTCATGTGCATTGGGTCCCAATCCACATGACTAACTGTAATCGTGATTATTGGATTGTGAAACTATTAGTTTCCCAAATTAAAGTCATTTGATCAAAATTCCAATTTCAATGTCAAACGAATTGATAACGAAGTTTGAAGACTTTAATTCCGTACTTTATGGGAATACGGTTTTCGAACATTTGATACCGAAATTAACACTTCCTCTGAATCGGCTGTGTAACATTTTTTAATTACTAAAGGACTTCAGCCGGAAATATTTAGTGAGACGTGTGGGTGGCATGTGGATACTGTAAAAATCAGTGACCTTATAAACTTCCCACGCGTTTATGAAGTATAAAACTGTTACTGCAGTGTCACTGGAGGATTCAAGCAAACAGCGTTTTACAAGTATCACTCATGTACGCACAGTTGATTTTCATAACTGAAGTATCCTAGGGCAAGGTCCAGTAAACTCTGAGATTTAATTTAACAATCTCCTATGTTTCACAGAGTTAAGGGAAGAAGACTAAATTCCTTGTGAAGATGGATTCTCATTACGAATTCTTAGATGCAATTTTACTTTCTATTCCGCTCACCTGGTAAATAGAAAAAAAAAAACCTTTTTATTCTAGTATAGAGTGGAAAAGCACATTTGAATATCCACATTCAGCTTTATCCTCTTAAAGATTTCAACGCAATTTCGAAAAACTGCTATTTTTACATACTTTAGTTAGTTAAGAGAAAAACAACATTCATACGTAATAATGAAAGCTTTGAAGACTAATTAGTAGCTACAATAGTATTTTATAAATAATTTTAAAGCACTGATAATAAGAGTTTCACGAATATGGGGGACGAGACTTTAATTTTTACATCTTAAAGGTATACTGCATAAATTATTATCATAAGTAATAAAGAAAAAATTAAAAATACTTATTATAAGGGAAGGCTACACTGCAAATTCCAGTTTCTATAATAATAAACCTATCATTATGAAAATTTAGCCAAATAGAGTATCATTTTAAGCTTGCATGAAAATTTTCATGTGAAAGACCAAATAGTTCATTAATTATTATTATTTTGTAAAAATATTGTAAAAAGTAAAAATGTTACACGTCAAAAAATTTGAGCTTTTAAGTTGAATTTTTGTTTCTGGCTAGTACAAAGTAATTTTAAAAGACCTACATTCTTATTTATTAGAATACTCTTGTAGCATTTGTTATAAAACAATTTCCATGTGTTATCTCTCAAAATGATTAAAATAACAACTTTTTTATTCCTTAACACCATATAATTTTCAAAACGTGAGCATTAATAAAAAGGAGGAATGTTCTTCTTCTTCTACCTCACGGCTTTGGATTGTTTAACTCGTTCCGGCTCCAAGTTGGTCTGCCCATTTTTCTTCGATCTTCCCTGGTTTCTTCTTCCTATAGGTTTATAGTTTAAGGCTATTTTTGGTATTCTGTTATTATGCATCCTCTGAACACGTTCTTTCCATTGATTTCTATTTCTTTCAATAGTATGGTTTATTTCTTCTACTTTTAATTCTGTCCTAATATCCTGACTACGTTTTTATCAATTTTGGTACAACCAGCTATTGCTCTTATGAATTCCATTTCTGATGACTGTATTCTCGTACTATTTCCTTTTGTTAGTGTCCATGTTTCTGATCCATAGATCAGAGTTGGCATTGCCATTGTTTTGTATAGTTTTATTATACAGTCCTTTCTTGCTTTATTTTTAATGTGTTTTATTGTGCCTGTTATATAGTTACATTTATTTATTTATTTGCTCTATTATATCAGCTTCCCCTTGGTACGAGACATTACATCCTAAATACTTATAGTGTGATTTTGCTTAATTGTTATGTTATCTAACACTATTTTTGATCTTACTGAATTAATTCCTTTAAATGCCATAGTTTTGGATTTTATTTGCTGATATTTTCATTCCGTATTCTGTAGCAATTTTATCTAGACTATACAGCATTTTCTGCAGGTCATCTTCATTTGTGGTCATTATTATTTGATCATCTGCATACAACATAGTTTTCAATTTAACTCCTGATACATTCATGCCTCCATTGACTTTATTCGACCAAATCCTTACTATTTCGTCAACATACAAATTAAAAAGTGCGGTTAATAAAGGACAACGTTGTCTTATGCCACCACTAACTATTACTGGTTCTCTTTTATTTATTTTTATTTTTGTGTCATTGTACATACAATACTTTTTATAACTTCAATTAGTTACAAGGTATGCCTCTATTATTTAAAAATTTCCACAGTATCGTTCGTGAGTCTTTGTCAAAAGCTTTATAATAGTCAATAAATAGTAAGTGCGTCTCTAAATTTTGTTCTCTCATTTTTATATTATTTGTTTAAGAGTAAAACATTGTCAATGGTGCTTCTTCCTTTTCTAAAACCACTTTGTTCTTCTAGGAGTATTGCATCTGTTATTTTGTTTAACCGAGTAATGTGAAGTTTATTTACATATGGATATCGTGGAAGTTTCACCAAGTTAAATGAAAAACATCGACGCGTGAGGCATTTTGTATACTGAAAAGTGTTAGAAAAAAGTTTCTCAGAAAATTAATTTTAAAGTAATTGTTACTTTCAACTATGAGTCTGGCCTCAGCGCCTGAACAGAGCGGACGTGCTGTGTGACGTGTGTTGTTTACATTTCGGGTCGCGGCGACGTACGTACTGAGTGCCAGAGCGGCATTCACCGATAGCACAATTGTGCCCACACCTTCCCGTGTTTATTTCTACTCAAAGTTCACTAATTGTGGAAAATGGAAATGTATGAAAGGAAAAATACCATCAGGGTAAAATTCACGCTAAATGCGACGAAGCCCACAGCTTATGAGGTGCATGATTTCATAGCAGATAAGTTACGGTTAAATGCGGAAAAAGTGGATACCATTCAGTTAATCGCCAGTGAACGCGCAATTTACATAAAACTGATATCGGCTTTGTTAATGGAGAAAATTTTAAACACTTTTCCGGAGGAAACAACGTTCACATGTATGAATGGGGAAGTTACTAAGGTAAAAATCGAACATGTTACCGGGAATGCAATCAATGTGCGTGTGTTTGATGTACCACCAGAGCTCCCAAATGAAGTGCTAAAAGCAGCACTGAAAAATTACGGTACGGTGTATGACATTCGAAAAGAGCAATGGGGTCGTCAGTACCGTGTGCCGGTGTACAACGGGATAAGAGCTGTAAAGATGCAGCTGAAGACAAATGTTCCGAGCTATATCGTGATCGGCAGCTACCGTTTATGGGTGTCATACGCTGGCCAACCCCGATCGTGTTATATCTGCCATAGTACAGAACATTTAAAGGAGATATGTCCACACCGATCGACACAGTTGCGACCGGCCGAGGCGGTACCGAGGAACGACACGGCAACCACATCTGTGGCAGGGAGCGTGCAGAAGGAGGAAGACCAACCCATGGCTGACAATTCACTGCCGGCACTGGCGGGTGAACAACAACAAGAGGAGCCGACACCAGAGGAGCTGATCACAGTGGAGAAAAAGGATTATGCCACCGTGCTTCGCGATAGTCCTGGGAAAAGAGGCATTCAGCACACCACGAAGGGGAAGGAGCAGACCGGAAGTGCCTCACTGATGTCTGAGACAGCTACAGAGGAGGAGACACCTTACAATGAAAAGAAACGAGTCAAGAGGGCAAAGTCACGCAAAGCTAATAAGGCAGAAACGTCTTGGAGCAGCCAGATGGAACAGGAGCAGGAACTGGCTGCGTGTGTGTCTGCAGAACAGCCTGGAAGACAGATGTTACCACCAGAGCCAGCAACCACGACGGCAACAAACCAGCCAACAATAGCTGCTGCACATTTGGACAGCAGCGTCAGGGAGGAGCGAGACAACCAGCTTTCCTACAAGGTTTGCCGTACAGGTGAGGACAAGGGAAAGAGGAACTCGGAAGAGGGTGGAACGTCAGAGCCTGTGCAAAGGACCGGGTACCAGGCGGCGGGTGAAGGTGCTGTCGTAAGTCCGCAGAAGGTTACAACGGACGGGGCTTCAACTGCGTGACGTTCTGTGCGTGACCCTCGGCTCCAAGTTCGTGAAATGCAACAGAGTTACAAAGATAGTGGTCCGTCGACTGCCGATGAGGGCGCAATGGCGAACGGGGGAAAGCAACACACTCAGTTGGTGCGGAAAGATGCAGAATCGGGTTCACCGCATCTCACGGTGCAGGACTGGACACAGCAGGAGACGGCGTCTGATCTCCAAGTAAGGGAAGAGTCACAGCTGCAGACTACTCAGGAGTAGGCACTCAGCCAGCAACATACACCCAGCAGTGACAACTACCCTCATTAGGATGATATATTTAAGAACAATAGCCACCATAAATGTGAATGGCTGCAGGAATATAGTGACCCAGAAGCTGCTCAATACTTTTCTGCTGGTGAATAACATTGACATCTGTTTTCTACAGGAAGTGAACACATTCAATTTGGATACGCTTTACTCTTATGATTATAAGGTGAATCTCGGCGTAGAAGGAAGGGGCACTGCCATTGCATACCGGAAAGGACTTCATCTACAGAATTTTCAGATGGACCCATCTGGCCGGATCATCTCAGCGACATTGGACGACACAGTGTTAATAAATATTTACGCTCCGTCCGGAACGCAAAATAGACAAGAACGAGAGCAGTTCTTTCAGAACGCTTTAACTACACATTTGTTGTATGGTAAGGAATATTTATTAGCAGGTGACTTTAATTCCACTCTCTGTGCCAAGGACCAAAAAGGGGCGCCCAATTTTAGCATCATGCTCCAGAATTTGGTGTCGCAACCACAACTGCAGGATGCATGGGAACTAAAGCATGGAAATGAGGTGGAATTCGCGTTTATTAGGAGCACATCAGCCTCGCGGATAGATAGGGTTTATATCTCGCCAGGGATAGTTACTTCTGTACACCGAATTTGCGTTCTACCTGTGGCGTTCAGTGATCATCACGCAGTGATCTGCCAAATACAAATTGCGGCCATTTGTGCTGAAGTTGCCGGACGGGGATACTGGAAGCTCAATAATTCCATTTTGGAGGATGCCGACGTTCTGGAGAAGTTTCAGACGAAATGGCAACGGCTACAATTCTCCTTTTGCAATGCATCTAGGAAGAGTGACTGGTGGACTGTAACGGCAAAACCGGCTTTTCGTTCATTTTTTAAACAGATAGGAATTCTGAAGGCAACGACAAGAAAGGAGCGTTTACAGTTCTACAATGAAGTCCTATGGGACTTGTATACGAAGCAACGGGAACGTTACGATGTAAATGTCAAGATCAAGCAGGTGAAAGAAACTATCCAAATGCAACAACTGCAGCATCTGGATGGATATAAAATCAGAGCAAAGGTTCAACACCCACATGAGGAATAACGGAATTCCTTTTACTATTTTGCAAAGGAACGAAAGAAGGGGGCGTACCCGATGCCCACGTACACTTGAAGATGTGAACACTGGAAACACATTTACAGGGACCAGGTCTATCCTTCACCTTATAGCAGAACACTTTCAGACTTTATTTCACAAGGGATCAGATGAAGGTACCCCACCGCGGTATGAGGCGTGGCCGCTGTTTACAACTGGGGTTACCCAGGAAACGGCCGACTTACTCACCCGAACCATTACAGAACAAGAAGTATTAGAAGTCATACAAAAAACCAGTAAACATACGTCTCCAGGTCCTGATGGCCTTTCCTATGAATTTTATAGGACCTGTTGGCCCATTATAAAACGTGACGTGATGGCAGTTTTGGTGGAGTTGTGGGAAACAGCGCAGTTTCCCGAAACGTTTGCAGATGGAATTATCACATTGTTGCCAAAGACAGCACAGCTTACTACTATGAAGGATTTTCGCCCAATAACATTCTTGAATGCTGACTATAAGATATTTACCAAAGTCATAGCAAACAGGTTGAAAGAAGCGTATACAGAAATATTACACTGCAATCAAGCGGCGATCTCGAAGCGCAATATTATTGTTACGCTGGGAGAATTGCGCGATGTACTCATACATTTGCAAAGGGAACAGCAAGTGGCGGCCTTGATAAGCTTGGATTTCCAACAAGCATTTGATAAAGTGCAACATGCGTATTTATGGCAATGTTTAAAGGCGACGAATTTTCCAATGCACGTGATTAACATTATATAAGGCCTTTATGGTACAGCAAAATCCCGGGTGTTATGGAATGGCTGGCTTTCCATTCCAGTACGAATAGGCCGGTCAGTGCGTCAAGGTTGCCCGTTATCAATGGGGCTTTTTTCTATAGCGTTAAACCCCCTACTTCAAAGACTGCAAGATACGCTACATGGGGTTACTGTGTACAATGAACGCTTTAAAGTCATTGCTTATGCCGATGATGTCACAATTGTAGCGACAAACAATCACGATATGGCAGCCCTACGGAATGGATTGGAGATCTATACAAGGATGTCCGGTGCAACGTTAAACGTACACAAATCTGAGATATTATTGATTGGACAGTGGTTGGAACCAGTACAAACACTGGGAATGAAATGTACTACCACCACCAGGATACTTGGTATCTCTTTTATGGGAGATATGGAAGCCACTATAGTTTACAACTGGAGAGAGAAAATCAACCACTTGCGATACTCTTTATTGTTGGAGAGGGCTCGGAACCTGAATTTGATGCAGCGAATTTGGTACATACATATCTATGGTCTCAGTCAAATTTGGTACTTAGCGCAAATACTGCCAATTCCGAAACGTGAAGCACAGAGACTTGAGCAACTGCTTGGCTATTTCTTATGGACTGGGAAAGCCTACAGGGTGAGCAGAGAACAGTTACGATTGCCGCAATCCAAAGGTGGATGTGGATTGGTGGACATCGCCAAGAAATGCATGGCCTTATTAGGCAAAACTGCTGTCAGATCACTGGGTGGTAATGGTTCATCGATAGATGGGAGTTTCTGGCAGGATCAGATACAGCACGCTCAGAGGATATATCTGGGATTCAAACCCATTGTTAACCATCTGAGAAATCTGCTGGACACCAGTTCTGACCTCACAGTTTTTGAATCAACGAGAAAACAGTATCAGCTGCTCAATACATCGCAGTGTACACCCAGGATTGAAGAGAAAGAGAATAGAGAATGGAAACTTATATGGAAGAATCTCTTCAATAAAGTTGTTCCTACTGATTGGCAAGAGACAGCATATGAAGTATTAAACGAGACCATACCAACAGCGGAGAAATTATGGCGACATGGCCGTACAACATGTAACAGATGCCAAATTTGTTCACAAATAGACACCTTGGAACATAGGATTGCCTCTTGCAAACAGGTGCATAATATCTGGATGGTGCTCAGAGACTTTATTGGAAAATGGTGTCCGCCGGAGTTTCCACCATGTCTTCGAAGGCTACAGAGACTGGAATTCAGTTTTAAAGACACGGCGCTCTACAGGTGTGCGATCTGGTTGGTAATGGGAACGTTACACTGGATAATGCAGAAAAATCCTGGAAATGTGGCATTATAGAGAGAATGGTTTGAATTCCTGCGAAGGGAACGTTGGAAGCTAATCACAGCGGGGCTCAGTGATTCTATGGAGCCTTATATCATCCGATTTGAGCTCCATTACACTGGTTCCGAAGTCAACTTCCATCCCAACATCTAGACTGGCTGCTTTCATGGAGCGCAGACAACCTTTAGCCAGATCAATTTGCTCGCCACAAGTTGCTCAGAACAGTGTTCCTTCAGATAGTTAGGCAATCCTTTGCAAGGACTATCCGCTCAGATGGACGCAAATGGAAGAAAAAATAGACTGGCTATAGAAGCTCAATACTGTAGCCTCAAATACTTCAAACAAAATTTGAAAAATTGGCACCTTCTTAATCCATTTTATCATATTTCTGAGTGTTTTAATTGTAAGCTTAACACTGTACGTTTAACTGTATTAGCTTGACTTAGGTTGCAAACAACAGTTGATTGTAGTTTCTATGACTTGAAAGAAAATATGTAAAAAAAAAAATAAACAAATAAATAAAAAATAAAAAAAAACTATTGTTAAAGATCTCTCTAAATTTTCACGTTATGGCCTAACATGTTGCAAATGTTAAAAATAGCATGTCATCTATTACTACTACCCACCCTAAGCTACCAAAATGCCAGAAAAGAAAATTCCATAATTTTCAACAGTTTCGGTGAATTTTCAGTGAAGCCTTGCCTTAAATATTTATAAAACTGGAAATATCACTTGAAATAAATCATATTTATAATACATAATCTTTTATTTCACATTTAAAAGTACAAAATAAGTAAGATAACATTTTAACAAACAATAGTTTATAAAATTACACATTTTTCTTTGATATTAAAAATTAATCAAATACCACAATTTATCACAATATTCGGTATGATTTGATTTAACATGTACAACGACTTAAAATATATTTCACAGGAAGTTTTTGCCTGAGTTTCACTTATGGTCATATTGAGGGCAATAAATATTATCACAAAATTAGAATTCCATGTTAATGAACACATAGTTGCGATATTGCTGACAATGTTTGTAATGGAATTGTTCCTTAGATATTATTCTCCTTTACTCCTATGTACTAAAATCAAATTCATGTTACGAGTGTATGTCATGGTAGAAAAGTTGAGGTTTGGACTTGTGTTTCTTGAAAATAGGTGGCATAAAATTACCACATGTTGGGAATCCCTTTGGAGGCCTCACGAAGTCTGAGTCCCTGCCCACTTGAAACACTAGCGCCATTCCGGTGTGCAGATGAACCACAAAGTGGCAGTGGAAGAACCAATATCCTGGAAACACAAAAGAGGGTTAGACACTTTGTATATAACATTTAAAAACGTAATGCATCCCTTGGATGACTCTATAGAGCTGAAATAGGTACAGCCAATGAAAGGCAACTTTTGAAACCTACCAACGTACCTGTCTATTTGCATGTCTGACCACATAGCGCTTATCAATATGGACCTGTTGATTCAATCTGAATGTAAATTGGTGTTGTTCTAATGTTAGTGGTATGACATCAAATTCCAATGAGTTGATCCATATGGTTTGTCGATCTTTTGTTAAATGTAAGTTTTGCATACAAATTAAAATGTTTGGAAATATGTCTTATTCTAGTCGTATGTTCTACAGTATAACTGTTTGGATTTTGTAAGCTCATACACTGTTTATTTTCAAGTTCATAAAATGGAGAGTCACGTCGATAACAAAGATACCTTCGATACCTTCTGGGTTTTTAAAATTGTATTTATTACATTTCGGGGTGCCAAAGCTAGAGTTGCTCACATGCCCCTATGAACTATGGACAATGCAACCAGTGATCTGCTGACAGACCTTTGCAAATATTATGAGTATTCTTTGATATTATAAACCGAAATTCACATAAAACTCATCTTACTACTAACTAGTATATTATTGATAGTGAAGTATGTGTTAATATACGCATTATGCCGAATTCAAACCCAACGCTCTGGAAATTTTGCTATCCTCTTTGACATATTTCATTTTAATAAAAAAGTGGATTATTAAATTACAAGAAACAAGATGTACTGTGTGTTTTGGGGAGGGGATCCGTCCCCTTCAGCTGCCATGGTGCGGGTGCTGCGGATCCTTAGCACTCGTGGTACCTGTGATGCTACTAAGAGGAACCTCGGGCCGAACAATCGGAGCCCCTCCCGAATGGATCACCAGGCGGCCCCACCGAGGTTATTTGGTAGTCTTCCCTGCCGGATTGACGTGCGTAAGTGGCGTATCCACTTCCATTCCGTCTTGACGTTGTTGTTCATGATGAGGGGCGGGGGCTTTTAGACTCCAGTTATTGCCCCATCCATGCGCTTTAAACAATCTGCATTGCAATATTAAATGACATAGAATTGACATAGAGTAACATATAAATGTGTTATATAAGACTAATTAGAGGATTTATTCTGAAAAAAAAAACTTATTTAATTATGAATATTGCCTTTTATTATTGGCCGTATTATTTTCATGTTCGGAATTAAAATAATTATTATGTTAGATATAAATGTATATTGTCACCCAATTATCTGAAGGCACGACCAACTGACAGCTGAGTGGGGGACAGGAGGCATTAAGCTCACGCCTACCCATTTATCTCGTGTCACTAACCGAGGGGATGGTTAGGAAAGTATCACGGGCACTTTACTGTCTCTTTCCCCTCCACCTGTCGTCTGGAACAGTCGGGATGATGTTTCGAGCCGCGAAGCTTCCAGAAACAGCGATCTTTCTATATAAGGCATGCAGTGGGCGAGTCAGTTCAGTTCTTGGCGAGCAGCCGTGAATAGCGCCGTGCTAGTGAACGGACTGGAAGACTGTACGTGTATCTGAGTAGTTGTACGTAATTATGAGTGTGGAGTGGACCTGTGACAGACGAACTGGTGAATTGTAATTGTGTGCGCTACGTAATTCTATGTAATCGGCAAGTGTTCCAGCTGTAATTCGGTGGAAATAAAGAACATTTTGAGTATGTGCAGTTGGACTTTTAATTTCACGAACCCACAAAGTCACAATATATTCCTAACCACGGAAAGCAAAGAAATGAAACGGGTTATTAAAATTAAGGATATATGTTAATAACAGCAAAATAAATAATACATTTGATACAAAAATTTATAGGGCGTCTGGTTACTCCTTACACCGACCTCTACAACCTGCAACCCCATACCACGTACTGCAAGGAGTGGCAGGTCAGCAGGCCGACCCCACTTCGCTCGCTAAGGTAGTTACTTGACCTGTTAGATTCACCAAAATTGCATCAGGATAACTATTCGATTGGCAGCAAGAGGCTGAGTGCATCCTGGACAGGATCTCCCAAAAGGTAAAAATCCCTCTACTATTCATCAAACTCGAGTTCCCTTCCCCCCAGAGACAGGCGCGCTAGGTCAGTGCTACAGGGCGGATTCTTTTCTTTTAAACACAAAGTTTTATAAAGGAGGTTTAAACTCCCGGCTATATTCAAACTATAGTTTTAGGTTTTACTGTCGTGTAAACGTTAATCTTCAGTTGAACTTCATTTAACTTTTGTGGAACATATCTTACATTTATCTATGTTTAATGCTATGCTTCAAACTATAACGAAGTTATTCGGATAATTGAAAAACTTCAGAAACCCCAAAAATATCACTGTTAAGTGTGAAACAATTATTAATTTTAAATAGATTCAGACCCGCGAAGACGAGGCTTAGATAACCCCATTATGACAAATTTGAAACCAACCGGGAAATCGACAGTAAAGTATAAACTATAAAACCATACAATTTAATTCCGAATTTCGAATAATTTTTAACGTACTCTAACCGGTTAGGCCATATCAGACGATGAATGAAATCAGTGAAATGTTTTTCGAATAATCCATAGAGCTTAGAATTACCTGACATTCATCTTTCAGTATAAAGGAAAACCTCTAAAGAAATCTAATACTTTACTCCGATGGATATTCGAACTGTGTACCTAATAAATGTGAGGCAGACACATTAGTACCATGCTATAGAGCCGTAAAATATCTATGCTTTAAAATTAAACGTAAACATAGAACCTATGTAATTAATCCATACGTCATGTAAACATAAGTGCAAGCTTCCACAAGTATTAATCTCCTGTCGCCTGGCCTTCTGTAGAGTTACGAGAATATGTGCTATTCCGGAAATGATTGAACTTAAGAAACGAGTTTTTAAGAAAATAAATCTGTAAAACTATACACGGTGTTCATTTTTATGTGTTAATTCCCGCCCTAAGATTGACCAAGAATGACGTCATAGTTTACTGGTGAGCCTATCTTGAAATCATAGTGTCCTCTACGCAAAAGAAGCGGTAATTTTTGCTGAAAAGTAAGCAAATTACAGCGTTCACTATGGTTGTGCTGGTAACTAATACAACCAATCTCCCCTTTCACTGAGCACCGCGTCTTCATGGTTGAATGCTACTTTCGTACCGGCATTAAAATTGGTGCGACATATAAATATAATTTAAACCGCTGCATAGAATAGTTCATGTAACCCTATCCAGCATTCAGACAAGTCCCTCGGAGCGTAATGTTCTCAAATGTGCCCAAATAACGTCAAATTGACATACTTTGGTTTTCAACATAAACGTCTTACGTTTTATCAGTATACGATATAAACTTTTTGTTTTTCTCACACTTAATTAAGATGTCTGTTAATGTAGGTATACTTATGTCATTAAAAACTAATAGGTGCTTCAAACATTTCCAAGATACAGGATCTGTTACTCACAAAGAGAGAGACCCTGGACGCCATAAAGTGACTGGCCCCAATCTAGAAACAATAAATAATGTTATGACAGAAATGCCTCAAGCATATCTTCTCGCAATACAGACAGTGTTTAAGGGGAAGAGAGAAAGGGAATATAAGAAATTGGACACTTAAGAATATGTACTAAAGATATTTTCTTGTTTAGACTTGGATAAAAGCTTTGTACATATTGTAACACTAATTTATTTTTCATTCCTAGAACATGCTCTGCTAATTTTCAGGTTTTTAATGAAGTTATATTGTGTGGAATCTGTGGGTGATAGAAAAGAATTGAGATCAAATTTATATATTTCTATTTTATATGACAGGTTTACAATATACATAAATGTCTACTATAACAGAAAAATAGATGTACATTGTGAAATAAGTGTTCATTACCTTATCGTTTCGTATATTCTTCATGGTATACTTTTATGGCTGCACAAATGGCTTTGCAGTGCACTGCATTGCGGTATATAGTTTTGAAAAGCAGTTATCGTGTCTACGCGCCAGCAGCAGACCAGCAGATGATGCGAGTCGTCCAGGTTTATCTGGCGGGGTGTTTTCTGCCCGGGCACCTAGCCGCTTAGAACAGTATAATAGAAAAGTCGTGTGTCATCAGGCCGTTGTCTTGGGTAGTACTATATCTAGCCGTATGTGGGCGCATCTGACCACGGAGGGTGTTTGCGCCCAGTCCTGGCTGCGCTCTTCCGCCTGCCTCTGAGGCATCTGAGCACAGCCCGCTTGACAGACTAGAGGGAAAGGAACCAGGGTAAGGATTTGATTATACCAAGCCAATTTCTGGGTTTAGGAGTACAGGTATCAGGGGAAACTGGCACTGCTCAGATTAGGTTGCCCAAAGCGTCTTTGGGCAGCCAGTAACCAGGTCTTCGGCGAGGAACCTTATGGTCGTAACGGCCAAGGGTGTTCACCAGCTTATGGCGAAATTACGCATCTTTATATTACGTGGGCAGGACCCACCTCTCAAGTAGTATATTTAGCTGCCGGTAGAGGGAGGCCTTAGCTGCTGTCAATACATCAAATACGATCGCAAGCCGCTAGGAGAATCGTATATAAACTCGCTCCATCAGCTATGCTATACATGACGTCAAATTTTGCGTGGTAAAATCACAGATAAAAATGAACACCGTTCATATTAATATACATAAATCTTAATGAGCAGCGAGAGTACATAAAGCTTTGTGTAACACAAACAAAATGCCAAGCAAACTCTGAATGTACCTAAATTGTTACAAGTTTTATAACTGCAAACCTTATTTTTCGTTGTGAACTGCAAACTGCCACTTAACTTAAGGCAAAACTGTTACGCTTGCTTTTCATTGAAAGTGGACATTATTTCTTATCTCAGGTATATTACATCTTTTCTAAGGTTTCTTCTACCAAGCTTTCGGTCAGGGTGAGTTACCTGGATAAGGTTTTTTCCGGCGTTTTCCCTTATCCTGAAAGACGAATGTCAGGTAACTCTAAGCTCCATGGACCCCGGACACATTTGAGCATCATTTCACCAATTTCATTCACCGTCCGATATGACTTAATGTTGGAGGACGTAAATTGAAAAAAAAAAAAAAAAAAAAAAAAAATCTACCAAGCGTTTAGTTGCAGTATAAATAGAACACTAGGAATCGCACTTTTCTTGATATCACTTATACCAATACCGTTTCATCACGATTGACTTACGAAAGGATTATATAATGTAGTTAACTTTTGGATTGGTTTAACTAAACCTCAGGTCAAACTACGTTGATTAATACTGAGTCCAAAAAATTTAATCGCAAATATTACTTTTCAAGAAGATGTAATTATAGACCGTCCCTTGAAGGCATTTTACTTCCATTCTATACAACATTTGTGCAAATCTAACGTGTTCCTTTTCTATATTTAATATGTGTATTTGACCAAACCAGATTTCGTTTTATTTTATAATCTGTCACTTCCGTTTGGGAATATTAAATGAAAGTGATGTCAGCCATATTTCTTTATTTGTGATTTCATTTTAATTGTGTGTTTTCATTTTATTAGTTTATCATGTGTTATATGCATATGTTGTTAAAAATTATATTTCTGGAATGTGGTATTCGATAGCATATTGATGAATAGTTCACAGACCCAGGATTATAATCGAAGTGTACGTCTCTAATTTCGTCTGTAGGGAGTGAAGTAAACAGCGACATTCTAAATGAGTAATTTGCTGAATAGTGCGTTCATAAATGTTCATTAGTGTATTGTAACGAACACAATTTACTTCACTAACCTATTACAGTAGTCGCTCGGATTATTGTCCTTCAGAATTCACATATATACTTTGAAGAAACTTGCAGCTACAAGCAAAAGTTGTTCATCTGCAGTTTCTGTTCTTATATTGTCGTTACAGTTATTTAGAACTGTGTGGGTTATTGTAAGTCTGTTTACTTGGGTTACCCACAAATAGCACTTGCACGCAGTGAATTCTGTATACTTTACCCATTAGATATAATTCTTATCTTCAAAAATATCACTGTACTCTCCAAATAAAAAGAATCTTGCTGAAAATATATTCTTTCACATGAACAGTTAATTTTTAAAAGAAATGCGCGATTATTTTCTGTGTTACATATTGTGACTTTGTGGGTTCGTAAAATTAAAGGTCTAAGTTAATTGATGGAAATTATTAATTTCTTTACACTAGCCGTATACAGGCTAAGGTATTTGTTTGATAGATTTGACATGAAAAATTCTATGCCACGGCCGGGATTTTAACCACGGATCTACTGGTTTCCGTTCAGTCGTTGTAACCCATTGAGCTACCATGGCCAATTTGCCGTCATGACAAACTCTCCAAGTGACTCATATATTTCCCCAGTAGAGCACTAATTTCATTTGCAAATATGCCGATTCAAGAGCTAAACAGCAAATGACTTCTTTCTCTTCTTGCCAAAAGATAAATGACAACTTGAACATGCAAATTTAATGATAAAGTTAATTGATGGAAATTAATCGTTCCTCCATACTAGCCATGTATAGCCTAAGATTTTGAATAGAGTCAACCTGAAAAACTCAACGTCACGGCCGGGAATCGAACCACGGACCCCCCGGCTCCCGTCCAGCCGCTCCCAACCTCTGAGCCACCATGACCACTTAATGCCATAACGGCACGTCGGCCAGGGCAGCTCAAAGGCCAAGAGAGACCGGACGGAAACAGGGAGATCCATGGCTCAAACCCAGTCATGGCACCGAACTCCTCAGATTGACTCTATTTATAACAGATTTTCATATATAAGGGCAATCAAAGATAACTAATTGTTATAACTCACCCAAACCATGTATATGACAATGACTTCAATTTTTATTCCACCTTTCATCGATAGTACATTTTCATATTGGAAACAATGACCTAGAGAGATCATTGGTTGAGAAATTAATGACATTACACTGCAACCGTCTTAAGAAACACACTTTTTGTACTACTCTGAACCCACGTGAACAACCGCGACAAATGACAGAGATGCTTTCGCCCATTTGCTACGCCATATTACATTCAAACAAGTTGTATGCACAAGAGTAGCTTACCAGTAGGTTTTGTTTTGTAGGTTTATTTCGCGGAAATTGCTCACAGGAAAGTGTGGTTCATAGGACGGCAGGAGTATAGCACCACTGTTTTATTAAGGATAGGAGCTGAGCTCCACAACATGTTCTGTAAAGTTAATATAGAGCTTCAAGTAATGCAATAATTGCATGCTTTTTTAAAACAATGTTGTAATTCAATTTAGTGCATGTTCTGCTTCATGTAACATTTAACATAAAATACAAATACTGCATAAGGTATTCCTTTCTAAACTATATGCTCAGAATTTATTTAAGTTGATTGATGGAAATCACACTAGCCGTATACAGGCTAAAAAGTCTAGTTTGTAGAAATTCAAAATTTCCTTTATTTCAAGTAAAACATATTTTATACAGCCCTTTGCAGCAGCACAATTAGGTAACATACATAAAGGCAAACTTCCCGGTCGTCTGCCACACGTCCACACAGTTGCACACCCAATTCACAACTCCATTAACAATTCTGACTAGCAACTTTCACACCGCGGCTTTTACACCTCTACCATTCTTCCTAGAAACTTGTCAACGCTTCATGGCCTTTCACGAAGCAGCGACAGGAGAGAACTATCCAGACTATCTTCGACTCTCTCTCTCTCTCGGCAAGGTTTCAGCACTTGCACGCGCGTGGGCGTGACTTGGGTACTATCTCTATCTTTCTCTTCCCACTTTTTTTCTCTCTCTGCGTTCGCCTAAGCAGCAACAAAAAAAAATGGCTGGCGACAATATCTTAATTTACTTTTCTGACCTCTAGAATTTATTGTTCTGTGAACTTAGATAACCACACAAATGAAACCATTCATCAATGAAAATGATTGAATGTGAATCATTAATATCATCACGGATATTCTGTAAAACCAGTCGCAGAAATTCACTTTTCTCTGTTTGCCACTCAGCTGCAATTATGTACTACTGGTTAAGGTCCAAATTTTAAGTTTAATAGCTGTACGGGCTGGATATTCTGAAATGCTTAAAGTCTTGTGCTACACAACGCAAAGATTTACTACGGGAACTTCCAAGTGAGAGCCAATATCATTCAAACCTTCTTCTGTTAGGAACCTGTGTTTATCCTAAGAATTTTCAGAGTTAAGAGGAACCTATTTTCTTTAAGTGTATTAACAAGAGCTTTAACTGTACTTCTATTTGGAAGCCGCATGCTAGGGAATTTATGTGTTTTGACGTAAGTATCGTACATGGATTAGGCTTCGGACATGAATTTAGATTACCTTCTATTATTCTGATAAGTCGTTCCAAATAAGCGTAGAGGAGAGAGGCACCAGTCTCTAATGAGTTTATGAACGGCCTGCAGTGTTTACATAGGGGGAGGTCGTAGTACAGACTTGTGTGCAGTTAACTCTTTTGCAGTCGAACTCCAACGAAACAGCAGTCTAGTCATATTATTCATTAATTCTCTATCCATAAATTGTTACATCATATGGTCCTCCAACATGTGGGGCATACATAGTTTATAATTAATACACCAGCGGTAATATATGACGATCCGGACAAACTAATATACATCATTAAATCCTCTTGTGAAATTTAATTGCACTGCAGTGACTACGGCTCACTTTGTCAAGGGGGGAAACGCCCACGTCGTTCAACAGAGCAAAGGCACACAAATTGAAGGTGGGCGGATCCGGTATTTGTGACAAAGTACGCATATGTTTGGATAACACTCCAGGATTTGAATATTTAAATTAATCAACATTATGAAAACAAAACAAAACGGAATAAAGTACTCTTTTTCAAACAAACATTACGGTACTACGCATCGTACTTAGGGAAAACGTTGTGTCGTATACAACATTTCGATGCCGTAATCAATATTTCTCCGAAAATATGTTTTGGGGTCCCCTGAATATAAAAAATAGAAAAACGTGTGAATAGAACTCGATACATGAAATTATGCATGAGACAGCAAAAAAGATTAGAGAACTCAAATAGTTGGTGGGCAGATATAGGAGGAATTATGGAAAAAACAAGAATGGGAGATATATGGAGATTAGAGGAAAGAAATACAAGCAATGTGGGTGAATTAGTAAAATGCAGAATAGAAGATATAGAAAGACAGGAAATATGGGGAAGTTTAGAAAATATGAAATCATTACAATTTTATAAGCAAATAAAAAGCAATTGGGGACGAGAAGTATATGTAGATTACTGCAATAGGCAAGAGAGAGAAGTGAAAATGTGTAGTGTTTAACGCCCGCTTTTACTACATACGGCACCGCAGGCAGTGACAATGACGATACATGAGATGAAAGTGGAGCACCGGTGGAATGAGATGGCGGGGGAAACCGGAGGTCCCGGAGAAAGCCCGCTCCAGCGCCATGTTTTCCACCAGAAATCTCACTTTGCGGTCGTCTGAGATCGAACCCGGACCGCCTTGGTGAGATCCAAGCGGTCTAACCACTGAGCCACGACGCGGCCTAAGAGAGAGAGAAGGCTTAGCATGGATGAGAAGAGGAATAATATTTCTAAGAGAGATAAGAGGTAGGGAAAAGGGAATTTGTGAATAGTGTGGGGGAAAAGAAAGCATAGGACACTATGTAACAGAATGCGAGGAGGTTGCAATATGGAGAAAAAAGGTTTGGGAAGAAAAATGGGAGAAAGTAGAGAAGAGGACGGTAGCTATAAAAATATTAACAGCAGGGAGGAAAAGAAGGTAAGAAGTATTGGTGAGTTCTTGCAGAAAGTAAAAGAAAAATGGGCCAGAAATGTAAAGAATATAAGAAAGGAAGAAGAGGGTGAAGAAAGGGACTAATTAAGTAATCAAGGAGGTATTTATGAGGTACCTGGCAGAGCAGAAGACCAGCGTGTCATGCAAGCCAAGGTAGTAACAAGGTAAAGACAAATAAATGTAGCTACAAGTTGTAAATTGTAAAATTTTGGAATATGCGCAATAAAATATATCATATAAAAGTCGGTCAAATATTAAATTTCGCATTCAAGTTCCAAATATTTGAAGGAATTGGCACTCGCCTTCATGAAAAACTTTTAGAAAGTGTGATTTTCTCAAAAACAACTCCAATGATTTTAATTAAGGTAGTGTAAGTTAATTATATATTTTCATGACAAATGATGCGTATCTTGAATTTTCTGGAAATAACCTCTGAAATCATCTTTATTCTGATTGACCTTTGTATAACTAATAAACAGTAAGAGGAAACAGACGAAATCTTACTACACAAAATAAATAAATCTCACACTATACACTTTAAGCATTATATTATCTTCTAGATCTTTCTTGTATTGTTTTAAAATTTCAAATACTTGCATTTTCCTCGAGTAATTCATTTCTTTTAAGTCCTTGCGAGGCAAAGAGAGTGGAACTGCCGCCTCTTTGGTGTAGGAGTACGTGTTTGCCTCACATTCAGGAGGCTTCGAGTTCAAACCTTGGCCAGAGTGAGTTAATTGGATGAGGTTCTTTGCGGGATTTCTCCTTATCGTGAAAAACGAAGGTCGGGTTACTTTAACTCGATAGACCCTCAGCTCATTTGAGCATCAATTCACCCATTTTATTCATTTGATAATACTTACGTTGGAGGACGTTAAATAAATAAAAAGGGAGAATAAAATTTCAAAGTCACAATATAATGAACAGCTTTTAAAAGATCTGACCATTCTATCTCACTGCACCCACAACGAAATACTCAATAAGATGATTTTTGCGAGTGTTTATCTCATTAATAATTAAGTAGATAAAGAAATAGACGTTTCTGCAAGAGTGAAGAAAGTCTGTGAGTAAATTACATCAGATTTGTTTACCATTCCTTGATTATGGAGATTAAAGGAATTTTTAATTAAAATACATCGTGATCCAGATTTAAAGTATTGAACTTTAAATACTCATTTCGTTTAAAGTGCACATTATTCCCCTGGTCTGTAGTTGTATGGAGACGTAAAATAAAGCAATTTTTTTTAATATTTTACCTATTTTAACGTCAAACATATGAATAAGCTTTTTAAGAATAATTTACAAATGTGTGAAGAACAAAATCATAAATGCAACACATCAGACAGTTTTTAATATCAGATTATGTTTCATATGGGTGAAAACTATGCTCAATCGATGTTTTACAAACGTAGCTTATCTAAGTTACTCATTAAGTTGCTAAAACAATCATATGATATTTTCTGTCGGTAAACGTTTTATAGTGTAATACACATATGTTGCCTATATTTTACGGTTTCTGAGTTTATAAAACACACAGAATGCTCGAAGATATAGGAGGAAGCATTTAAAATTTGAGGGACTGTTTAAATTCACTCCTATTTCTATCAGAAGAAAAATTCCTCGATATTCACGGAAAAGAATTAGAAAATCGGATGAACTTCTCGACCGTCTTCCTAGCCATCGAAGTCCATATATTATCTTTGGAAATAGTGGAATGACTATTCTTTAGACAGTTCATAGTAGGCGCCATTTTAAATATTCTTTTTCCTCTCTGTTCCTACATATATTTAATAGTAATTGTTACAAAATACATGAATTCTTGCCGTATGAAATGAAATGCGAGTACATCTTGTGAATATGAAAATTCTCCACTCCCAGGCCTCCGAACAACTTTTTAGAAAATAAGTATATATGCAATCACCAAGAAAATTAAATTGAAAGTTCTTACATTGTCTCATTCTTAGCTGGGAATATCGTACCTTTACACAACTATGTGACATGGTTTACTAAGATATTATTTACAACGTACAAAAGCATAGAAAAATAGGTCCTTAAATGGGGATTATTAAAATGGTTTACAATTTTGCTCATGTGATATTCTAGACTTGATATTCTACTGTTTGTTGTAGTTAGATAAATCTTTGCTTTGAAATAAAATTAGAAAAGTATAAGCACTATTCAAATATTTTAAACCTCACCAATGATAGTAAAAATCATTGCTTTGGGCTCCTTTTGCATTATAGTGCTATATTGTACCTGAAATTTGCACACATATGTCAGTGTTGTGCAGAATGGTAGTATAGCACGTGCTTGTCTGCTCTCTATCAAGCGGTGAGTGTTTATTGAGCGCTGTTGTGTTGATATCCATGCACGTGAGGTTCGAACTAATGGAGAAATACTCTTACACAGTGTATCCCTCTCGTCAGGTATATCTTAGCCTATAAGTGTGGAAATAGGTAAGTCAAAAGTTGCTGCGTTATTTTTGTTTACAAATTTGTTAGCTAAAACAAACTTTCACCATACAAAATTCAATGTGTATGTTAAAAAATTGGAACAAAAACTAATTTTTCATTCTTTTTTAGCATGAATTCCTATACGTCCTTGCCTACAAGATAGATGAGTGTATTAAAGAAACACAAATGCGAAGTTCTTGTCGACTACTAACCTCTGTGTAAATGTGGTGGAGACGAATATGTAGAAACAATCGTGGTTATTTCAACTCAAGGCAGCATCTCAATTCAAAGTTCGTAATAAAAGTCATAGCAAAATTGCTTCTTCGGCCCGCCTTGGTAACGTGGGGGTAGCGTGTCTGCTTCACATTCAAGAGGTTCCGAGCTCAAATCTCGGCCAGGGTGAGTTACCTGGATAAGGTTTTTACGGGGTTTTCCCTTATCCTTAAAGACGAATGTCGGGTATTTCTAAGCTCTATGAACCCTGGGCTCATTTGAGCATCATTTCACCCATTCCATTCATCATCCGATATGACAACGTTGGAGAACGTAAATTACACACACACAAAAATTGCTTCTAGTGTTGTTGTATCACATGTATCCACGTTGGGTGCTTTAACAAATGAAACCAATTGCAACTAAATACATTTCATCACTTAGGAACAAAGCTTAGTGAAAACGTTACTGCAGGCAATCAGAAAGCACAGCTGATACAACGAATCAAACTACATTGGAACGGCTGAGTTACAACTGAAAACTGCATTGTAGTCGGCACTATCAACTGCTGTCATCTTCACCGTCAACTGCCTACTGTTAAGTGCAGAACTGACCACTCCAGCTCACCTCTACTATGCTTACCTCCACTCCGAGTCATCCACTGTACTCGGGTGAGCTCCTTATACAGGGCCGAATAAAAGAATGAACGTTATAGAAAGGTAATTTACTAATAAAAGGCAAAATTTACCTTAGAAAGCCAGAAGGTGGCATACAAGGTTATTATTCAGCAAGAAGGGTCATTTGCCGCGTCCAAGCCCAGGGAGCCGAACGGCCTACACCGAGCTGGATGGCTGCGGTGATAGTAAAAACTAGCAAGAACTAGGCACTAGGAAATGAATTCCATTCATGTATTGCAGCTAAATTAACACAATTACTGGAATGTGATTCAAATTATAGTCCTGATTCCTCAGCAAGTAGGCGGGTAATTCTATGAGTAGTATACTACTATCAAAAGGTCTCTTGATGACCTAAAATTACTTTTAAATAGCATATTGTGGATATTTATATTCGATCTTTAGGCGAGAACTTTTCTTTTTCTTTTCTCTTTCTCTCCTTCCTTTTCCTCAGCCACTGTTTAGCAAAAAAGGCTACCAGTTCGTGAGAACCTTTTATAAGCTCTCGCTAAGCTTGAAAGTTAAGTGCGTGCTAAGAACCAGATTTGGAAATTCAACAACGTAAACACAGAAGCTTTTACCCGAATACAGAGATAAAATATTTGCTTATGTCCTTCTTGTGAAATATAGTTTTTATTTTTATTCAGATCGGAGTTAAGGATAAAGGTTCGTTCTTAAGGAAGAACCACTAATGACAGCCTCAGGCTTTTGAAGCAATCAAACCGATGACATTGAACTTAATGCTCGTATGTACATATATCAAAATTTTTGCTTTTTACTATGTTCCAGCATAAAAAATAAGAACCATGGGCAGGATATAGAGCTATGAATGTCAAGTATTGGCTGTTTTCCAATTTTTTTCATAGCACAATAAATTAAAAAGGAAATCTTATATGGACATTAATGAATTTTTATTCATTTTTGTGTGAAATTTTCTTAGAAATACTTATTCATCTATGTTTTTCATGTTAATCGAGCTAGTCGTTCGCAGAAATTGTTTTATTACTACTGGGTTTCCATAAAAGAACTGTGGCTTTTGAGGCTAAATATTTTTATTAAATCAACATCTTAGTTTAATGTGTTATACATGAATTTAAAGGTAATATTCTCAAGATTTTATTACAATTTAGTAGATTTCAAACCTGAGGAAAATAACGAATTTTTAAACAATGTAATTTTTAACGATGCAACAAATTTTCATGTAAACTGTACTGTGAATTGACACAGTTGCAGAGTTTGTGGTTCACAGTCGCCTTATGAGTTCATTCAGCGTTCAAGTGGACGTCTGGTGCAGACTTATGTATGACAACCTCACCTCAGACATGCTGACCAGGACCTGGTAAGACATATAATTTCTTTTGGATGTGTGCCCTGCAACTATGGTACCCACATTGAAATGGTTACAGCTATGTTCAATGATTACAAGGAATTAATGATAAAACAAAGCAAACATTCTCTCTGAATATTAATATCCTAAGTTTTTTTCCAAGGGTAAGATTGAAGAATTGTCAGCTCAGGAAAGTTAGATTTTGTTATAATCTGAAAACGTTGAGAATAGATTACTAGGAAGGATTGGGCTTTTAAATAGCTAATTTTTAGAGTTCGCTTGACAAGTTGAGTTGTTGTTGAGGAGTTGTTCACATTAGCAGCAACAAAGAAGTACAAGGTTCTTGGAATATCAGGCTGTATGTCAGAGAATTTTATAGACGAGTGTAGAAGTGAAGGCTGAAGGTGTTGGAGTCTGTAGAGATTATGTTGCAACATATAATTAGAAGCCAGGAGTGGGGAACTTAGAAACATTAAGCAGAAGGGAAAGTTAGACGGTGGAGCTGAAGCTTTGATAAGTGGTGGGTCATAACAGAACCTATTTACTCTTCTGTTACTAGGACTTGGGGTAGATCGTGGCTCGATGCTCGCCGCAAATTTCGCATTACTCTTCCTGAGAGGCAGAATAGCGGTTATATTGCTGTGCAGAGTAATCATTTTGGAATAAATTATCGCCAGGGAGAATGTTAAGTTTATGAATTCTTTCAGGATTGTTACATTTAAAACCGCCAATTCTGTAATAATTTTCCTGTATCAGGAACTTCTCAGCTAAAATTATTTACAGGCTTTGTTAAAATTATTATATAACCCTTTGCCAAAATCCACGCAAACCACGATATAAGTATCTCAGTGCTAAAACTGATAGCAAGGCAACAAAGGACTTCATCATAGCGCGTCTTTAGGTGCCCAAATCTTCAAGATCGGGTAGCAGTAAGATTAGTGCTTCCCGTATTCTGGCTACAATCTTCTTTATTTAATATGTACAAGATAGAAAAATTAACAAATCCTGGACTCATATTGACTTCGGTTGTACAACTCATGCAATAAGCCCATATTGCCTCTTAAGCACTGATTTTTTCAAATATATGGACATAAACTCCTATAATTAAAATATGTCCTAATATTCTCTTTGTAATCTCTGGAATTCCTCAGATGCATAAAGATTAGTGTCCGTTTATCTTAGAATATTAAAATCATTGATATGAATTTTAGGATTCATGAATTTCATAACATAAAACGATAACCAAAAGGATTATAACTATCCTCTGCATATATTTTCTCATTTCCCTCATCAGTTTAGAAAAATTCTAGATGTAGATCAATTAAACTTTAAATTAAAGTAATAAGTAACTATTACCTAAATTTCCTGTCGATTTTTCATGCTCTGTCATCTCTTATGGATGCATCCTAAAGCCAAATATTATATTTTTCATTATGATTGTATTCTAAAAATATACCTTTGATTTAGAATATAATATAGTCATTCAACATATCAAAAGCTATTGATTAGAATTTCTAGTCAAGTATAGCTGCTCATTGTGTGGTGTTTAATTCAAAGTTGAACACTCTTCATATTAGTTCATGGTCTTTTTTTAAAGTTAGGTATTAAAATTCATTTAAAGGAAAATTGTGTTGTTCGTTTGTAAGCGAGAAGGGACTTTAATAGAAACACTGCAGGTGCTCCTAACCCTTATGAATATGGACATTCTATTTGTATTTCTCTTGTTGAAAATTGGGCATGACAAAAGTAATGGTAAATATATATTTTAAACCGAATTCTGTTCATTGGCTAATCCTAAACTTTTGCAGCACTATGTAGCATGAAACAGAAATTATATGTTACATGTATGAGACCAATGTTTAACTGTTTAAATGAGATGTGTCCTGCCCAGTTGAATATTAAATGAAAATAGAGAGGAGTTTACAGGTTATTTATTGGACATTCAACAGTAGTACGACATTTGCTATGGCAATAAAAATATCACGCATTATAAAGGTTGTTTGCTTCCAACGAGTTCCTTGAAAGTGTTCAACCTTCATTCTAAAAACAGACCGGATTTGAATAAGAAATAAAGCGTTTGTCTATTGTTTTTATGCCATGATCCCAGACAGATGGAGAGAAAATTATCAACTGATTGGCTGACGTAGCTCAAGCACGTAACTATTTTACTAAACATTCTTTCTTACCTTATCTATCTTGTATTTAGTTGGTAGGAAAAATATTACAGTGCACCCAAGAATTTGATCCGACATTTCACTGAGAACACGCTCATATGGGCTCTGAATGCAAAAGAACTTTATAAACGGGACTGGTGTACGTATATGTAAATATTTATTTCGTAAAATGGATAAATAAGAGGTAGAAGAAAACTTACTGCACTGGAGTAGAATATTTGCTGTAACATACTTAAGCCCCATTTTATAGTTTACGTCTAGTTATCGGACTTGCATAATTTTATAATAAGGGAAAATCCCAGATAAAACCTTATCCAGATGAGTCACCTTGACCGACATTCGAACTCGGGACCTCTTTAATATAAGGCAGACATACTCCACCTACGCTACCGAGGCAAGTGGCAGAGAAAATAAACATCATTTACAAAGTGGAGTAACAGAATATTAAAACTAATCCCCCTCACTTCTGTGTTGTCTGTATTCAAAAGCATTAAAAAAAACAGTCTTAACGTAATTCCAAAAGGATGTTATTACTTGTATTTAGCACAACTCAAATTTCCTCTGATTGCAGGAAGGTTAAAATTACACTCACATGCAATGTTTGAATGTTCTAAATGCTTTAAATACTATTGTACTGAATTAGGCTAGACGATATAATATAATGACATTTTGGAATCAAAGCTCTTACTACTGCTATCACTGCATGAAAGAGTTAATTATTATTCAGATAGATAATATGCACCACACTAGAATTTAAAGAATAAAAATATTAAGGAATAAAAAGTTTAGATCTGGCAAACATACCCAAAAGGGTAACTTCAGTAAAAGTAAAGTTAGCCCTTTTTCTAGTGATCCATTAAATAATTTGAATATGAAATATAGTTATATAAAGCATATATAGCCTAATTTAAAACTTTAATTATTAAAACTTGAGATAATTTTCTTTATCAATAAAAATTAATTATAAACTTATTGAACAACCCATCTCTTGAAATCATGAGATATATTCATGAATATTTGCACATTTACTGACAAAATAAATATGCAACGTAATATTAATGTATAGCTCTGATGTGTTAAGAGTGGCGCGTTTTAGGAAATAGGGTCAAAAGATGAAAAACAAAGGGTCCTGGAATGAGGAACCCGCACGTGCAGGCCAAGTGCCAGTTACTTATCTTTTAATTTAAGCCCTGGAAAGCGGTGGAAGACGAGGTGGAAATAAATTCTAATTAGCCATGTTTACTAGCAGCCACCAAAACTGTTGTGAATACCTACATACCAAACTAAATTATAAAACCTTTAATTAATTGTAAATGTATTTGGTTCATCATATTCTCATACTTATTTAATTATAAATAGAATATATTCCGTAGTGTTTAAGTATAGTTAAAATTATATTTACCCAGTTCCACTTGAATGTATAATAATTATTTTAAAACGCGTAAGATAGAAACGCCAAATATGTTCGCGAATGTTCCAGTCACAAATCATCACCAAGCTCTGTAGCATAGTTGATAGCGTGTCTGCCTCACGTTCAGGAGGTACCGAGGTCGAATCTCGGCCAGGATGAGTTATCCGGATACGTTTTTTTAGGGGTTTTCCCCTATCCTGAGAGATGAATGTCAGGCAACGGTCCCTGAGCTCATTTGAGCATAATTTCACGCTTGTCATTCATTGTCGATATGACTTAAATTTTCAGGACGCCAATTACAAATATTTAGGATATTATGCTTCCTAATTACATACAAAATCGTTAACATAGCTTATACTGCATATTTTTGTTTTACATAACAGTTAACCCCTTCTGGAATATTTATCTCACATTGAACACAAAACTGCATAAAGGAAATGTCATTAGGAAGTACAGATAACTGTATGAAGAAGCATAGAGAAGTATCAAACAAAGATAGAATAAAACAAACTAATTTAGGAAGAATTTAGACTTGAACCAGATAGCAATAAGCAGTAAGTGAAATAATGTCTTTAGGAATGTTATATACCCTAGAAAACTAGAGATTGTAAAGCGTAAAATGTGTGCTGGAATCCGGCAAACAGGGAAAGATATTTATTAATTGGGTCACGGAGACCAGCTGGTAAAGCCCATCACAGAGAACAGCAATAAGTGGCTGAAGAGCCCTGGAGAATAAAAATAATTGTGACTGGAGCAAGTGAGACAGTAATACTAGAAAGAGACAGCAACAAGTCGTTATTGCCAAAGTAATCTAGCTTCATGAGACGCCAAACACAGTAGCCGATGGAAATATTCGTCATATGTATATTACAACGGCATAGTTAAAATCCCCACCCTACAGTCATGCAAATCAGTATTCACATGTAATCTGTGAGCGTGGCTTTAAATAACCACTGAAGCTCTTCTGGTATGTCTTAGTTTATCGTTTTTATAATTTTATAAATTAAAAGCTTTCCTTTTTGATAGATTTTATCTCGAATTCATTTGATGGGAGATTCAATTGAAAATAATTTTGAATTTGGTAAGCAATCTTTTATGTAATCAGAAAACTTCTGCCTATCTGAATGTGTCAGTGTGTGTGTGCCTGTGTGTGTGTGTGTGTGTGTGTGTGTGTGTGTGTGTGTGTGTGTGTGTGTGTGTGTGTGTGTGTGTGTGAACAGCTCAAAGAAATTAATACTGAATTTGATAATTAGTATGGTAATATTTGAAGGTGCAACAAGAAGTTCTTCATAATCAGCCTAGTCAAACAACTGAGAACAAACTGCTATTTTATCAACAGTGGCTAAAAAGAAAATAAAACCTGTAACATTTATCAAAAAATTTACCACAGGAGAAATGTACAATTTATTAGAGCATCGGCAGTTCCAAAATACCTCTTGTTGCAGCTTTTAAGGCCTTTTGGTTAAACTATTATCATGTGTATATGATATACTTTACAATTCAAATTCCTCTTTACTATTTCCATAACTTGAAATAAAATAAATTCAACATGAATCAATGTTAAGTAGAGGGAATGATCACTTTTATAAGAATATTTTAATAAATAGGTGCTATCTATGAAGGAATAAAGAAATAGGTTACCATATTTGCAAAAGTTTACAATCCAAAATTTCATTATACTTTGCTCACCGAATTATTTTCGTATATAAGCCTGTCTTCCACTGATGAGTAAACATGTTTTCACATATCCTTAATGGTACCACGAGGCAGCTATTTCGAACAGTCGCGCTGTTAAAGCGTCACATAATGGACTGACTATCCATTTGAACGTTGTGAGCTCGAATCCCAGCAGTCGCAGGGTACTAATCGTGTGGTACCATGATAACAGGTTTCATTTGACTGGGATTGCATGGATTTTTGTTTCACCTTCTTTAAAAATGGCCACGACAATGTTAATTAATCAAACTTATTTTTATAATATAAATTCAAGAACTTCCGATTCCCTGGGTTACCTCCTGTCGGTCATCTCGTCGCGAGGAGGTGAATTTGGCTCGGTTGCGTATTGGGCACTGCTGTTTTACTCATAGTTTTCTTTTTTAAAAGGAACCTGCTCCACTGTGTCCGTTTTGCAAGGAAGCGTTATCTATGCTGCTAGAGTGTTTTTCCCTAGCACACCTTAGGACGTCTCTGCAGCTGCCGGATAGCTTTGCAGAAATGCTAGCGGATGATAACGCAGTAGTGGAGAAAGTTTTGAGATTCTTTTCTAGACTAGACTTTAGGATTTAGCAAAGAGAATTTATGCCATTTTAGATATATATTTCTTTTGTTTGTATAGTTTTTATGTGCATGTATTATTTGTAAGTCTATTTACATATTTATAGTTTTTTAGAGAAATTTATATCTGGCTTTTGACATGACCAGTTTTCTTAAAAAAGGGCGCTGATAACCTCTGCAGTTGAGCGCCCTTACTTTTATATAAACAAACCTAAAATATTTTATTGACAGTTTCTGGAATTAGTATCAAAATGATAGAATGTTGTCACGGCGACGGCGGGTGCCTACCTTGAAGAAATTAAATGTGAGTCAAACCATTTTGCCATCTTTGTTGTTTGCCTACAAAAAGGCTAAACAAATAAATTAATAAATAAATTAATAACCACATCGCGTGAGCCACTAGTTGATGTCACAACCCGGAAACCAGAGCCGCATTATATACCTCGAGAGATTTGTTCTAGATCTTTCAAACTCCGGAAATCCAGAGATTTCAGTTTGTACATATCTTACGCTTCCGGCAGGGTAAAAAAGGAGGTGCAAAACCAACCTAAGAGAGCCGAGTTCACAGTTCAGTTTAGAGGACGTCGGAGTGCAGTACGGACTAGAGCTGTGAGTCGGTCTGCAAGAGCAGTACATACGTTGCAGCTTCGAAGTGATGAGTGTGTAGGCAGTGTGTAGAAATTCATAGGTGAATATCGGTGCTATATTAGAGTCGACAAGTAGAGAAATACAAAACGGAAACGTTATATGTGCGTCGGAGAAATTACGAGCAGCTCAAATTATTGCGTGAAACCGTAACATAAGTAAACATTAAACCGGCAGGTTTACGTTGTGTATTTGTAAAAAGAGAAGCTGATTTGGCTAACCACTTCAGTGATAAATAAAGTGACTTAAATTGAACTTCTTGTCTTTTTGTAACAATATTCTATTTTAAAATGTTGGATAAAAAAGTTATTTATTGAAAATCACATAGGGGAATAAAGAGTTAAACTCCCCTTTTCTGGATGGTTTGCTGGAATTTGGACCTCTCTCTCTAACTTTATCCAGTAGTAACGTTTGTACACTGTTGACACGCATACAGATGAATAATGGCTAGGTAACGTTATTCTGTTAGAAAACGGATTTGTTTTAATTAAACTGCCACATTTTTATTCACAGAAAAGCATTGGTGCAGATTAATCATGTTCAAGCACACCCTCAAATACGTGAAAAATGACGGTACTAGAGAACGGGAATCTGTTATGTTTGCCATTTGCTAGGCAAAACTACTATTCATTTTGCTTTTAAATGTAGTTCAATTAATTACACAAATCTGTGAATTCCCATGCTGCGCTCAGAAATGTCATCAGCCATTGAATTAAAATTTGTGCGTTGCATTGTATTTCCTCGAAATGAATAAATGATACAAACAAAACGTTTAGGCAATTATCAGTTTCATTTTATGTATCTTTTATCGATTTGCTCTTTACCTTTCTAGTTGCTTACTTAAACTAGAAGCAATATTTTAAGCCACCCTTTTCCACCAACAAGTAATACATGTTTATAGAATCACAGTTTTACCACTTATCCCAGAACTAGAAACCTATAGTTTTCATTTTTAAATGCAGATTTAGCGGTATCAATTAAAATATCGCATATCTAAGATGTATAATTGATAAAAGCGTCTGTAAGAGGGTTGTTCAAAAAGGAATGATAATTAATTTTAAGGTCATAATTTTTGCACTAAAATTCAATCTTATTGTATTCTGTTAACTTAATGTGAAACAAACACGCCGTAATAGTTTCATTGTTGGTACTCCTGGTTCTTGCCTGTGAGAACCAGGAAAGTTCAGACATATTCACTATCACCTACCGCTGCAATTGAGGTAACATGCAGTTAAAGTTGATGTTAGAGGAAGATCCGGTGTTTCTTTCAAACGTAATCACTGCTGATGAAACTTGGCTACATAATTTTGATCCTGACAGCAAACAGAAGAGCTCAGTGTGGAAAGCTCCTTCATCACCAACCCTCAAAAAGCAAAAGTGGTTGCTTCTGCTGCGAAAGTTATGATCATGTCATTCTTTGATATTCATGGAATGGTTTATCAGCATGTTGTACCTGCACACATATGACTAACTGGACAATACTACTGGGATGTCCTGAAAACATTGCAAGTCCATATCAGGCGCAAAAGACCACATTTCCGTGACAGAGGCTGGATGCTGTACCACAATAATGTGCGGCTGCATATTGCCCAATGTTGTAGCTGAATATCTTGCAAAAATCAATGCAAAGTGCATTCCTCACCCTCCCTATAGTCCGGATTTAGCGCCATGTGACTTTTCTATTCCCTGACTTGAAGAAACGCCTTCGTGGGAGGCATTATCCATCATCAGAAGTAGTGGTGAAGGCTGCGGAGGCGATTTTGAAGGATCTCTCAAAATGGTTTGGAGCATTTCTTTGAAGACTGGCAGAAACGCTGGGAGAAGTGCATCGCATTGAGGGGAGACTATTTTGAGAAGAACCATCAAAACTATGTGGATGAGTAAAGGTATATTGTCAAAAAAATTGTGATCATTCTTTATTGAACAACTCTCGAACATGTTGAATAATTTTCTTTCGCTGGCTTCTGAAGTCCCTTTTATGTTTAATGAATTGAGCACTATATTATATAGCTCATATGAGGTAAAAATTTACTGCATAAAAGTGAAGGTTGCTGAAAACATTATTAGTTGAGTGAAATAATTGTAGTATTAACCATTTCAAGAAAGATATCAATTGCTGTTAACTGATTTTAATTTTCCAATAATTTCATCATAAGTGCTCAGTTGACAAGTCTTTCTTTCTCCTGAAGGTATGCGAAGTATAAAATCTCAAACCCAACAGATAACACTCTGTAGGAGAGTTTAGTACCGTTTTCAGCCTTGAAGTTATATTATCCGCAAATCATTTTAAGGCAAAATTAGATTACGAAACGCAACAATTGCACATAACAGCTTATTCTGCTACGTTAGCCTAAACAGTTAATGAGCGTACCCGAGATGGCGGAAGCAAAAAATAACATACTCAAGAACCGGTTCTGGACAGGTCGTTAATACATATGAAAAAATTTGTTTAGCCCTGGGTTCTGTAAATTTAGTCCCTTTTGAACATTCTTTTTTTTAATTTACGGCCTCCTTCCAACGTTAAGTCATATCGCACGATGAATGAAATGGCTGAAATGATGCTCAAATGGACCCAGGATCCATAGAGCTTAGAGTTGCCCGACATTCGTCTTTCAGGATAAGGGAAACCCCCTGAAAAAGACCTTATCCAGGCAAATCACTATGATCGAAATTCGAACTCGGGACAATCTACGCTACCGAACAAGGTACATTGAGTCCCTCCCCAGCTTTCAAGGTATGTAAATTGAGTCTTTCAATACGTAATTCTAACAAAATGTTTCCTCCCACTTTGTGCAGGCTCGGAACTGCGCAACCATTTAGCAGGTTGGTGTCGTAAAAAAGTTGTTCATGTTAAAATCATAAAAGATAGGCTCCAGTTAAATCCTATATCAGAACAAAAATGATTATCATATTTCCAAGAATTGTGGACTTTAAAGAACAAGGAACAGGAGATAAAATTTTTCACCACGGATGAAAATATAGATCCAATAACACACGAAGAATTTAACAGCATAATGCAGTTTAGTAGAAATAAGGAAGCTGCTGGATGTAACCAATTAAATTTGGAACTCATAAAATATGCACCTGTGTGTTTATATAGCAGATTACTTGATCCTTTTAACCTTTGTTGGAGGTATGGGCATATTCATAAAGAAAGTAATACAGCGTTGGTGATACCAATTTTCAAGAAAGGCGATAGAGAAAAATGTGCCAACTACAGAAGAATGGGTTTTATGTGCTCAATCTTTATACTATATGCTAAAATATTTGCAAGAAGAATAAGTACAATATCAGAAGCACGGCATCATGAGGCCCAAAACGGATTTAGAAAAGGAAGATCATGCACGGATAGTATATTTACAATTCAACAACTATTTGAGAAACACAAAGAATTTAATGTTGACACATTTATGCTTTTTGTTGACTATGTCAAAGCCTTCGATTCGGTATTAAGGGATAAACGATAGAAAGTTGTGGAATACCAGCACATTTAATAGAGACAGTACAAGGTATGTATAAAACACTACAATAACAATAATGAAGAATGGAAGGAAAACAGTAGCAGTGGACATAAATAAAGGAGTACGAAAAGGATGTCCTCTATCGCCTATACACTTTAATATCTATATAGATAAAATGGTACAAGAAAATGCAGCAAAGTATAAAACCAAATGTACTGAATGGAAACATAATTTTAAATACAGTATTATTTGTTGATGATCAAGTGATAATATCCCACTCAGAAGATGACATGCAAAGAGCAGTATATAGTTTAAACAACATAGCGGAAACATATAACCTTTCAATCTCAGAATACAAAACTAAAATAATGGCTTTAGAGGAAAGAACAACATAAGAGCAAAAATAGTTATAAACAATAAAATAATAGAACAGGTTAATAGTTTTAACTACAAGATATGGAGGTGAAATTAAACAGATTCAATCAAATGTGTGGGACTATAATAAGAACGCTGAACAGGAAAACACGAAAGGAAACACAGATGAAATTTTATGAGATAATGGCTTTCCCAATGTTAACATATGGTTCCGAAATATGGACACTGGCAAAGAACCAACACAAACAGCTAGAATCGGCAGAGATAAGATTTTTGAGAAGCGTGGCAGGTTATAAAAGAATAGACCACGTAAGAAACGAAAAAATAAGAGAAGAGCTTGGGATTTTTAATTTAAATAGTAAAATAATAAAGAACAAAAATAAATGGAAAAATCATATTTTAAGAATGGACGCGGAACGACTTCCAAGAGGAGTTTTAGATTATATGCCGAAGGGAAAGAGAGAGGTGGGACGCCCAGCTATACGCTGGAAGGATCAGTAGGCTCTTGAAGAGAACGGAACGGGTCACAGGGCCCAATCTTTGAAGATGATATTAAAATCATTCGTACAGGCAACTTGAAATAGTTTTGTCGCGTAGATGAACATTTAAAACAAACACCTTTCACAAAGTCAAATCTCAGTATATCATTATTAATTAACATTACCATTTGTTCCATCAAAAATATTTCTTTTTCCAATGTTTTGTTCTGGTGGGGTTCTTTCTTTCTGTACTACGTAGCATACACATCCGACTGAATGCAGGTCAAAACGTCAGCGAAGTTGTAAATGTTTAAGTGTGACGTGCAAAACAAGTCAACCATAGCGGACTCAATTTACCGCATGGATTGAAAAGCTTGAAACTTAACGTACCGCTTGAAGAACTGTAAACAACTAATTGTGGACTGAATTTACCTATTCCCGTTTAACCCATGTGTAGGTAAAAGAATTTGACGTGGAAGTAGGAACAAATATTCTCACCTCAGGTATAGACGGCACATTCTGTGAAGAAAGATATGACGGAATGTGTTTTTAACACGGGTTAAGCGCAGAACAATAGAAAGCACTTACCCACCCTGTGAGAAAGAATCTGTGGCAATTGGGCACAAGGCAAAAATGGTATTAAATGGGCGCACGGATCAACCATCAAAACCGGTTTCAAGTAACGGGGATTAAGACAGGCACAGGAGTGTTAATTGCTCATGGTCATTTTTATTATTTTGTTGAAAAACCTGATTTAGGATATTCTTAGCCAGCTAGGCCTACTTAAAGCACACCACGTGAAGGCGATCTCTTAAAGCACCCCAAAGATTTATATTTTTCTTATTATAACTATTACCCTTTCTTCGTTCTTCTAGAACTCGTTAATGGGTTTTGTGTTTTCTTGGTTCTTAATTTAACTTACATTTACAAGCTAATTGAGAAATAATTCGTTACAGTTCTTCATTATTTAAGTTCATTCGTATAAAACAGAATTTGTCATTAATTTAATTTATGCATATAGGCAAGAATTTTCAGACATTTTCTCAAATCTCTAGTTTCCTCAACATCTTTCTATTGGAAATCCAATTGTCAAGTGTAATTGCAGACTTTCTTCGTTTCTTACCCTCCAAGTTGAGTTCTTTTCTCTCGAAAAGGTATCCCTGGTATTCTGCATTACTTTCCAAGGCCTTAACTAGTGCGAGTACGCATGATTTTGTTGAACCGGTGGTTCCAGCCTTCGACAGCATTGTTGGTTCTGTGACATTTACCATGACAGTTCCATAGATGTTTTGGTAATGAAGGATTATCCAGCAGCTGTTCCACAAAGTAGTCGTAGAACAAACTTAATTGCACATTTTATGACGAGTTTTCTTGTATAATGAGCCAACCATCATCAATTGTATTAAGTTTAAGATGAGCCAATGCAGAACACATCCTTATATGAAGTCTAATTTCCTCATTCTGAATGTAGTCACGTGCCAGTCCTAATTCTTGCAGCTTTCTCCAAATACACTGATTGAAATGATAGTTACAACCATAAATTTGTACATTTGGAAACATTTGAATAGCGCCAGGTTCAAAATCTTCAATTACTTCCTTGGGGTTCCAGTCTGGAATATTATCTACAATTGTGTTGAACAGCCTGCTGTAAGTCTCCTTTTTCGTATTTGGAAGAAGAGCGTATACCACCGCATGACATTGGTTTCATGACTTGTACTTCCAAGATCGGTGTGGATGATGTATATTTGGTTATATTGTTTGCAACAGCTTTCGAATATACCCTCCATAAAAAGGTGTGCTTTTCTTTTAGTGCAATTACTCCTTTAGTGCTTGCAAATACTAGTCTTGTGGTGCAGAGCAATCGTTTGCTAAAGGACACGTACCACCATCGTTCATCATTAACAGTTCAGGTGATAAAACGATGTTTTCAGGACATTCCGGCTCTTTCTACAAACCTTGGTGATTTTCTTCTAGTTCGGCGTAGGTTAATTTTACACACATTTTGATAAGGAATTTCAGTCATCAGTTCATATTCACGGTTAAATAACGTACTTATTTCTTCCTATAAATCGCAGATATCGAAGTAATTTCTTCTCTTGCTCTCTTTCTTGTATTACATATGCGCTTCTGAACTTCACTGGCAGCAACGTCCGGCATACAACTTTCGAATATGTGGAACATCTTTCAAAATTTACTGACTATTCTTCCGGAGCACGTAAACTTGACACTATTTACACATCTCCAAAAAGTAGGCTGTTCCTTGTTAACTCGTCCTAATCTGTATCGATAGCCATTGTCAAGTGCACAAGGTTTACCCTTCTCTGTTTCTATGAGTTCCATGTCAGCAAACTTATCTTCCCGAGTTACAAACTGAAAGTGACCTCTGCAGTGAACGCAGAAAAGTAATCAATCACCCCCTTTGAAAGTGACCTTTACAATTAAACCGGAAAAACAACTCCCTACCCTCCCTGAAACCTAGATAATTACCTGTGTGCCCAATTGCCAATGTGCCCAATTGCTAATGTGCACAGTTGCTAATGTGCCGAACTGCTACACACACGTGAGAAACATCTGTATATAATTCCGGTATTGCAGGACATTAGAGAAAGAATTCAGGCGAAGGTAAATGCCATGTGAGAAATCAACAGTAGCTGATACGTTATGACACAACAAAGACGCTTGGATAGATAAAACTGGACGCTGCAACACTTACATTATCATTTTGTAATGAAAGATGTACCACCATGGAAATATGAAGGTCGCACTATACCTATAAATCTACAGGATTCAGTAAATTATAATATACAAAATATGTTAAAACAAAACTTAATATAGCCATTAGTGTCATCCTATAGTAACCCATTATGTATTGTTGCGAAGAGGTTCACCATAAATGTCACATATTTAAATACTTATATAATTCCTGACAACATGAAAACCTAAAGCATCGATTCTATTTGATCAGGAATTGGAAGAAAACAATGGTTTTCTTGTTCAGATCTTTATAACTTATATTTAAAAATTCCTTAAGGGCTACTGACAGAATTTTCGGAGACTACTTTTTGTGTACTTTACGTCCTCCAACGTTAAGTCATATAGGATGATGAATGAAATGATCCTCAAATGCATCCGAGGTCCATGGAGCTTAGAGCTACCTGACATTCGACTTTCAGGATAAGGGAAAAGAAAACTTATCCAGGTAACTCACCCTAATCGAGATTCGACCTCGAGACCTCTTTAACGTGAGGCAGACACACTATCATCTACGCTACCAAGGCAGGCAGGAGACTCGATGCTCGCATATCTCACGCACTATATCGATGACTTCCTAATATACAGTACGAATTCTGAAGGACACTTACAACAAATCAACTCTGTACTCACAAAATTAAGGGAAAATGGGCTCAACCTTAACTTAAATAAAACCAATTTTTTCAACAAAGAAGTACAATTTTTAGGATACATTATATAGAGAAGGGCGTAGCACCGGACCCGAAAAAATAAGTCATAAAAGGTATATCGCCGCCGCGAAATGTGAGACAACTGAGAAAATTTCTAGGAATACTCCAGTACGAACCAAGATTCCTGACAAACTACGTCAGAGAAGTAGCGCCTCTGCGCGAACTCCTAAAGAAATGCAGAATATGGCACTGGACATCTTAATACGAAGCCAATTTCTGCATGTGAAGGAAATATTGAGCAGAGAAATTCTTTTGGAAAGACCAGATATGGACAAGTTTCCATATATTTTCAGACGCAGACAACAGGATTCGGAGTGATCCTCTGCCATTTGGGAGATGACGGTGAACAAGGGATAATAAGTTCAGCATTACGAGCGCTTACTTCAGCTGAAAACTCCGCCTGCATTATCCAACCCATTCAACAACAGACACACCCTTACCGGAACCTGTTTCGGATTATATCCTAAATTTCCCGATCCAAGTAAAAACCCGGTCCACTACAGACAATAATCTCCCTATACTTATAGCGATATGCGTGACGAAGATAATTTTACTATTCTATTGACATTAAAATAGAGAAAATAATCTATTTAGATTCATTTCTAGAATATATGAAACTATAAAACAACGGTAAGTCGTGCAGTTATAGCAAAGCACATGTGAATTTATGAAGCAAAATAAAAGCACAAATTTTCCAGTAAAGTATAATTTGTTTGGGAAATATTGTTTCTGAAAATCTTGGAGTCTTATCCTTAAAAGCTGCCAAATTTAAACATGGTTTGGTATTTAACCTAACATTTTTATTGATGCTGTTCACACATACACATAGTCGCGCGCGTCCGCCCTACCATTGTCTGAAAATATTTTTTTTATTGATCCTCAAAACTTTCAGTTCAATAAAATCTCGCTATCGAATTTCTTAGGGAATTTAGAACATTCTCAAGGTAGATCAGGTAGCGGAGGAGACACCTAGCGCCATAACTCGCAATTGGATCTTTTGTGCATACAGCCCCGGGAGGGACGAATGAGTTGAAGGTACCGTGGAAGTATGGGCTGTAGGAAGCACAACGTTAGCGGCAGATGCCCAGAGTTCTGTAACATTTACTGGCGTCTCAGATTTCCCTTCCAGCAGGAACCGAAGAAAGCTCAACTTGGCATTGGAAGCTTGAACGGATACTCTCTGGTGTATCCGAGGAGTTTTAAATCACAAATTGCAAGTCTTAGCGCTATTGTTCGCTGTCGACTAACGTACAGACTCCGCAACGTGACAGATGAAGATGAAATGAGGTGAACTGGGACAGAGAAGAGCCGGCCAGAAGACACATTACTCCAGCATTCGCTGCCAACCAGGGATGAACTATGAAGAATACGTGATTAAACGGAATAGCCACCAGGAATAAGAGCTTCGCGCGTTACCACTGAGCCTACTCGCTAGGAACTCTTTTATGTGCGTAGTAGAGAAAGTGAAAAACATAAGAATAATTATTATTAATTACCTATTACATAACATATATGGGTTACTTCGTCTTTTTTAACCAGTAAAAGCAGAGAACTTCGGAAAGTGTATATTTCTAATGTTTTAAGCCCGTACAGGCCTTTTATGTTTAGTAACTTACCTGGATTATTGGTAAAGACCCTGAAGACAGCATAGCCCTTAGAAGGAACAGCTATTGTGTCCTTCAGTGGAGGTGCAGGTGACGGCCTGAGGGCACCGGAGTGTACTCTTCGTAACACATCCTCTGCTGTTTCTCCTGGTTTAAACTCACCCATAGCTAATACATGGAAGGCATAGCCATGCAAGTGAAATGGATGGTTCAGTCCCGCAACACCTGTAAATAGGGAGGAATTTTATCAGAGAGGGTTCTAACGACAACACATTAGTACTAAATAACATAATTCTTATGTTATAGATTATTGTTGCTTTAATGAGTATACATTTATTTAGTGTAGATTAAAACGACAGCTTTATTCAGATGCTATTTGAGAAAACTGTACTTATATTAATGACTGAATGAAAAGATTGTACGGTAATGTCCAAATCTTTACTTCGAAAGCTCAGTACAGTTTCTCTGATCATCGAATTTTCGTGGTTTTGCTTGATTGGGAATGCAAAATGTTGGGATTTCCTTTCTACCAAGGATTTTCTACTATGTTTTCCCTCACTGCTGTTTCGTGGCAGATAGAAGCCTTCTCTGAGCTACCTAAATGGGGTCCAGTTTTCCAGATTCCGTCAGAGGGAAGCCTTCGCAGTAGTCCGCCGGTGTGACTGAACCATAAAATACAAATCGTTAGACATGTCTGCACCTCTGCGTCTGTGCTCTATGACCTAACTCGTTACTCCTAGGGTGACAAACATAAAGGATCCGCGTTGGGTCGAAGTATGCACTTTCCGTTCCCTGATCATAGCCATAGTCTTACAAAAGAAGCGACATTAAGATGTAGAATTTGTTTATAACAAGAAAAAACTGTTGATTTTACTTTTTTCTTTAACTATTGAAGTGTTACCTTAATTTTAACTGTGATTTTTTAAATTCTTTGTTGACTCTTGTAGCAAATAAATTAACTAGCAGGATGAAGTGATTTTCAACAGTGTATTCTGCAGTCATATAGCAGCAGTACTTAAAAACACTAATATTAATGAATATTCTTCTTCTCTCATAATTAAGTAATTAAATTACATTCAGTTTCATCTACACCAATTTATGAATAATAAAATATATTTATTTGTAGCAGTACTTGCTTGGTTCTTTTCGTCTATCAATATACGGATCCAATATACCCAAAACAAGATATTTGCTGCATTGCTGATCATCTATAATGCTTGCTACTTCATTTCTTCCCATTTTTCCATTTTTTCATTTTTCATTTTTTTCATATTTCTTTAATGATTTTCACCCACTTCACGTTGACCATACCCAAATAGTTTCTTTGACTTTCATTCCTTTCATTTCCTTCTCCGTCCAAATTTTCCCATTCTTGTTGCCATATTTGTTCCTTCTGTAGCCTTGTTTGACTACAGAATGTCCATATTCACTTGAAAATATTGGCAATGCTCCTATATCTTTGATATGACTTGTGCCATTCAAGTTTCTGATTCCTGTTCTGAAACATCCGAATCCTTCTCTCCCTAATTTGTCACACATCTCTGGGTACTTTGCTTTACCACATACTTTTATTTCCCTATAAAACTTCCAGGAACTTTACTGCCACAAGGCAATGTATTTTGCCAATATCTTCTAGACTTAATTTTATTTCTTTACAAAAGACACAGATCTAGCATTCTTCATTTGTGGATATCTCATAGCTAAGTGTTTCATAAATTCCTGTATTTTCAAAACCATGATCCTTTTGAAGACCAGGATCATGACTGTTTCATAACTCTTGTGGCATTCCTCGGCATTAACTAGAAAAAAGTGTAACAAACTAAGTACCGTTCTTTATAAAGTAAAGCATAAAGTACGATATGATGTGCGCTCAGTGTAGCTAAGTGAAGGTTCGGCTGTTTAGGAAGGAAAGTGGATACATAGAGGAAATTAACAGAGATGCTACCGAACAGAGGAAACATGGAGTTTTGTAAGTGAACTCAACAGGCTCCCTAGGCTATTCAAAGAACTAGTTGCCTTACACTTATCACCTTGTGACGCACTCCAAAACCTTACAGAAGATGTACGGTGTACGGAGGGTATCCTGTAATCGAGATAGGGCACTATGCAAGGCCATAAGACTCTTTTTGTGGCCTAAGTTATCCATTGGAGGGAATTGGAGGGATAAAGGGAGAGTTCTGAAGGTCGACCAGATCCGAGTGACCTGCTCAAGCAATCATGGGGTACCTGACGTTTCCAGTTCGAAAACATCCGTCTCCGCTCAGACCGATCTCTGCAGAGATCCTCTTAAAGGCATCCATCCAGTCGGAGAGCACCCTGCGGCGAGACCTAGCTTAGCAGTCTGTCAACGCCAAGCGCATTTCTATCTCGCAACCACAACATGACTGTTCCCTGACCTTATTGCTGGAAACAGATGATAATGAAAGAACTTATGGGAACAGGAAATTGTGGCAGCAAAGTCGTGATATAAGGAAACCAAAAAAAAGTATTCGCCTACCAATTCGGAAAAACCAGAAAAAGTCCATCTGAGTGGGAGCCCAGGGGTGCATATTCCCACAACCCCATCTTGCACGTTACAGAAAATATAAAAGCTTTAGCAAATCCACTGACCCAAGTTCAAAATACGCACGTACGTATTTCTCACTGGTGTATTCCTAATCCCATAATATACGTAAGTTCGTGAGCGAGGGCTACACGGAGCTATGAACCCCCCCCCCGCCCCCTCTAGACCGGGAAACTATTGTTTTCGTGGATTTTTCCCTTAGGATAATACCTTATTGCTTAAAAAGGCTCCCTCTCCCCTCCTTCCAGGTGGAAGTGGATACGCCACTTAAGTTCGTCTACTCGGAAGGAAAGATTAAGACAGAGGTTCTACTCCCATTAGTCCTGGACCCTTAGGACCTGAACCCGGACCGACCCAAAAGGGACCGGCTACCAAATAACCTTGGTAGGGCCGCCGGTGATCTAGCACACCAGCTACTAGCTCTGCAGACTAGTACCCGGGACTTATTAGGCAACCCTCTACCCCCTCCGGCGGCCGTAGCCTACCCGGAGAAACCCAATTTCCCGTGAGCGTCAGGAACACACTGCCCCCTCGAGATCAACCCAATCCGAACAACTCCCAGAGGGAGGGGCTCGAATGTACGGCCCGAGGTACCGTCAGAGGTACCACGAGTGCCAAGGGTCCGCAGCGCCCACACCACGGCAGCTGAAGGGGACGGATACCCTCGGAAGGAAAGATTGTCCAACAACCACGATGGGGCCGCTGGTAGCTTAACGTGCTACTAGCTCTACATCTAGTACCAGGGCATGCCTCTGACCCGTCTGGCCAACGTACGCACCACTCATAGATGTCGGAATCACCGCCCCGTTGAGTCCAAACCAATACGAACAATTCCAATTCGAGAGGAGCTCGAATATTCGGCTTTACATAATTCTAGTAAGTCAGAAGTCCGCTGAATGCGGCGTACTTCTAGTAGCTTCAGATGTCCCACGAGTGCTGGAGGTCAGCAGCACCCACTCCACAGCTACTGAATGGGTTGGAACCCCTCCCCCACGGGATAAAACAAAACTACATGTAATGAAATACATATACAGACACTACAGCAACAATGAAAAGTGAAAAGTCGATTTAAAGTTGCATTATCTACTGTAAAACCTCCTCAAACTCATTGAACCATTTCAATCCCTAGATATAGTTACAAATGTCTTAGCATGTATCAGAGGTGCCTTCAGGAAGGTTAGTTCGTAAATCAAGCAAGTTATGTTCTGAGACTACGCAAGTAATGCTTTCTGAGGTTCTTAAATTGCTGAACTCTTAATGTAGAATTTATACCCAATTAAAAGTAATATTTATTAATCTTTATTAATCGTAAAGGATATCCCAGAATTATTAATAGAAATTTAGTACTCTTATCAGAAACCCATAGAGCTGCAGTTAGCAAGTATAAATTTATGCAACTAAATAGAATTTATCTCTTTCAAGACACGGCATTAACTAATTTAATCGTACTCGTAATCTCACTTTAAACTATTTGCAAAATAGCTGCTTATTACTAATGACGTTCAGATCAAGAATACATTAAATTACTACATTCCATACTTCATAAATGACGTTTAAAATCTATTTTATTTTAAAGTATTCTGATGTAGTAGGGTTATTACAAATACAACTATAAGAACGCTGTATTCCATTTTTCTTTTATTTGTTTTCCTCTTATCTTTTTATTCCTTTATCTTTCCTTTTCTTTTGAAACAGGAACTTTTGGTCTTTGGATCAATTATTAAATTAATTAGGTAGTATGTTTAATAATTATATATACATTTGAGAACCGTAAAAGGTATATTTAGCTATGTTTGTGAAATTGAAAGTGTATATTTTGATGTAAAATATTGTGACAGAAACACTGCACTCCCGGGCTACAGTTTAGAAAGGGCGGATGTTAGACAATAGAGTGGAATGCTAGCTATTTTGATGTACCGTGAAACAGGTTAAGTTAGTTATTTCCTTGTGACGCCGTGCTGAGTATATAAGAGGGTAGAAACCTCCATTCAGCCCTCATTGCAGTCAAGTATATTTTATGCATTCGTTTGGTGCGTCCGACGACTAATTCTTTCACGACGTGCAGCGTCAAGTTAGATGTATTGTAAAATGTCCGCCGATAAAAGTGCAATTATCTGAAGGTGCCCGGGTTCCACACAAGTGTAAGAACAATTAAAGCAGTTCAGAAATTATCGGATGTTTGCTGTGGTCTCAAACTTAACACCCTGAGAACCCAAAAAGAGTCCATGTAGGAGACCGCAACTGGAGGCAAGTGTGAAGCAGGCAGCGGACGAAGAAGTGGAGACCGAGGAAGCAGTCCCGACGTCGAAACCAGATACGTGCAGCCGTGAGGCGTGAGTTAGTACTGCCACACTTTTCTTCACCTTCTCTTTCCTTACACATACCTATTCATTATTTTGATTATGCAAGTATCTTTTGTTTCAGAACATATTTTGAACACTTTTCACATCCAGAACACTACAAATAAACTGTATTTTTACTTATGTAGTTTCTCAGCATTAGAATCTACATTGGACGTGGAAGATCACTTAAATTCGCTGAGACATCAGGCCCTTTTATGTGCCGTAAAACTTAAAATACGGGAGCACCTGTTTGGGACTTTACGCTCAAAAGAATCCATCGAACTCTTGAGCTGGAAACTAGAAACAACCATGCCACTTCTAGACTACAGAAACAAGGCTAATACAGCATATTTTGTATTTATTGCGTCTACGTTGTGACGAAAGCTTGACTAAATCAGTCTTCCTTATTTTGCAAATTTATGGACAAATAGCAAGGTCAATTTCGTGCCAAAGTAAATGCAGGACTTAAAATGATTTATACTTACCCTGGTCTACAAGGATAACCTCCAATACTATGTTGAGTGGTACAGGAATGACCTGTGTACAAGAGCAAGGATTACTCTCAGAGCCGATTGGACAAGTAGGCATGTTGTCAGAGGCTATTGGGCAGATGGCATCAGGTGGAATGTTGCTCCGTTGAGTGAGTAGGGGTGACGATGGCTGCATAAAGCTGATGTTGTTCATTGTGGAACTTAGAAGAAGATCCCTTCCTGGTTCTGGAATAAGTCAACATGAGCTTTTAATACACCATTCTAGAGTGTATTTGAAGAGCTTTATGGATACAGTATGACGGATCATTCATACGCCATTATGAGCATTGCCAATCTTTTCTAACAATAACTGCTTGTTTATGATACAAGTAAGTTCCGATTTGAGAAAGGTGTAACTATTCGAAAATTCAATTCAATAACAAGAATAGGTTTATTGCATTATCTCCTAACATTATTGTAAATAGCCCGACACCTCTAAGAGAAACAGTAGGCTGTAACTACATTAATTTCAGGAACATCCTTATTAAGGCCAGTATTCCAAATATTTTCCTAAATTTGGCTCGGGACCCCAGGATCGTCAATCCTATACCTACGTTGTAGGCCCCTGGGCCCTCCAGATTTTAACAGGCGGAAAGTTAAAAACAATTAAAAGGGTAGTTAAAAGACTAATTCTGCAGTCTTGCTTCCTTATAAAATAATACCTTAAGGTAATTTGTTTCTATTAGAACATCGTATCATTTCTCCTTTCATTCTGATAAAAGTGTAACTGTGAGCCACTTCGGTATGTTTCACTGCAATGCTTAAATATAGTGGATTTAGGTACAAAGAAATATAATGCTAGAACAACTTACGAAAATATCTGACGAACTTTCCGGGTATAGATAAATCCTGGACAGTGAAGTTGTGAAAGGCAAATGGCATAATTATGGTGACATCCGGTCTTGGAGCAAGTATATTCTCGGTCACTGGATCACTCAGCTCCAGCTGATCTATGCAGACATTCACTCCATCTCCGCAGGCGGCATCGAAGGGGTTCAAGATCTAGAACATTTCAATTTGGTTAATGAATTGGTGACATAAACTTGTTTTAATTATGTACATTTCTATTTACTTCCTCGTATTAAAATAATTGTCTTGGAATGACAATAACAAGTAATAACAAGTATTCAACAAAACAAATTATAAACTAACACCAACAAGTCAGATGTTAAACCTAAAAGAGAGGTAGCTCAATGTAAACTACTGTTACACGATCACTGATCTCTATTCTCCATTGTACTCTTATTCACAATTCACACAAAGTCCTATTGTATTAACGTATTTGAATAAATTTGATTTTCAGGATGTCATGAATAGCGAATTAATAGCGAATTAAATTGTATAACACTGACAGACCTGGGTTAATATATCGACAGTCATTTTCCAGGCGGTTTTATTGAATGCATACGAGATGATAGTTTGAAGGGTTTATAGTCGTGGAGGACTGTCTTAAGCTTTTGCATAGTTCATGGTAAATTATAAACTACACGTCAGCTGAAAGCAGTGAATAAGCGAATAATGCTCTTATACCTCTATAATGGAGAGTTGCATTGTTGGTGGCAATGACTATAATTTAAAAATAGCCGCCATATTTACATGCCTATATTGCCGAAAGTTTGAACTCAGCATACAGAACTGGGTGCACACCTCATCTGAACTGTACTGGGTACCTAATTCCGTTAGAAACTTAGACCAAAATTATTTTAACCAAATGATTATCGAGGACCTTTATACCCGCATGGCTATCACACAGTATTAAAATCCACCTAAGAGTACAAAAAACATCTAAGAACTTCTATCTTGTGTTCTGTAAATAACAGCGAGTGATAAATGTTTTAAAATATGTTTATAAAACAACCTTTAGTGTAGGAAATCCTAATGGACCGGGATCTGGAGTTGGTGGAATTGTGTGACTGGCACCATTGTACCTCAGAATAGCTAACTGATAGACGGAATCTCTTTCACAGTTTGCTATTCCCTTCACATGCATCCAATACGTTCGAACTTCTTGGTCTGCCTCCAGGACAAAGTCGTATCTTTCACCTGAAAATCATAAACATAGCATATAATATAAGAAATGTAGTAAATGTATCCTTTATCTACTTTTTTTTAAATATTTTGATGTTTTGCAGTGTGTTCAGAAAATGAGTGCAAATGGTGATGGAGAACAGGTGTTGTTGAATACAGGGAACTAGATGTGGGAAACTGTTATCATAAAAACCTTAAAATAAATTCCAAATTGTTGAACACAATATTATTGTTTACTGTACAAGCCTTGCCAATGCCTAATCTGAATATTTCCTCTTTGTTCATCTCTTGAACCTCAAATATTACACAAATTGGCAAATTAGATTACTGGCCCTTCCCTACCGTAAGTCATTTGTTCCTCTAACCCACCTATATATGTAATCACTAGGGCCCGGAAGTTTAGCCAAGAAAGCAATATAACACGTTAGTAGTGACGGGTTATGTGCCACCTGCGTCTGGTAAACATAGGGCAAGAGAAATGAAGTGCTATTTCACACTGGCCGTGTGTAGGATAAATTGTGGAAACGTAGAGTCAGACTGAAAAATGCAATGCCATAGCCGCAATTTGAACTACGTATCTTCTGGTTTCCGTCCAGCCGCTCTACCATTGAGCGGCTATGGCCAACGTGCTGATATGACATTAAGTTCTCCAAATGACTCGTATTTTCCCGGTAAACCACTTAGGAGTTACCATAAACACATGAGACAATTACCTTAATGGCGACTTACAACATAAAAGTATTTTAAGGCCCGGGCTTTAATGTCATATCGGCACGTTGGCCATAGTAGTTCAATGGTAGAGCTGCTGGACGGAAAACCAGACGATCCGTGGTTTAAATCCCGGCCATGGCATTGAATTTTTCAGTCTGACTCTACGTTTCCACAATAGGGGAAGAGGTTGAGTGCCATGCAGTCGCGGAGGTACTCATAAAACCAAGGCTATGGGCAACGCTAACCTATCGAACGTAATCACTCGACGGACACAATGTCATAGAATATATTGCACATTCATTCATAAAATGTACAACTTAAACTTATTTTTTCAGATATATGAAATAAACTGAAAAACCATTAATATTTTTAATGTGCACAATAAATGGAAAACTAATTCCTTGTGAAAACAATGCATAGTTTCTGTGCATATGACTTGTTAGAGTGAGCAGTAATACACATTTTGAAGATTTCAAACGAAAATGATCTTCTGTTCTCCATGAGACATGCTCTGTATTGGGAAAAGCTTCTCTCTACATCGAATGATAAGACTGGGAACGTTTAAACCAAAAGGATGTGCTGCTGTTTGCTTTTTGTGTATTTAAATTTTCACTATAACCGTGTAGTTCATCCCAAATTTTACACAAAGTAGAATATCCCACACTTTTCTAGAAAACGCGTTTTAGTTTCTGTTTGAGCTATATACGTATCCCGGCTCCGCTTGGCATAGGCAATGCGCGTTACCTTCCACTAACAGCACGAGTTTAACTCAGTTGACGTTCGTGCACAACTAACTTCACGAATTTTTGACTAAACTTCCGAGCCCTAGTTAGCACTATATACATTTTAATAAATCCAAAAAAAAAGTCTTGCGGGTAATCGTGCGTTTATAAAATTTTCAATTATTGAGCAGTATACCTCAATTAGCATACCATTTCAGTTTTTCTTTTCCTCGTGAGTTTACGAAAGGTTGGATATTTCACTTATATTTTAAAAGTATGTTGAATAATTAATCATTCTTAATTGCTAAAGCTAATTAATTATATTTATTTGGTTAGACACTACAATAATTAAGAGCTGACAATTAACCTGTTTATACAGTCTTTTGATTAAGATTTCAAGGGAACAGAACTTATTTCTAGCCTCGTGCGTGGCAACCTCAATTGTTGTATAATATATACAAGTGCAAAGCTTATTTTAATAATCTCATGGCTTTGCTTGGTATGGCATTTAGCTACCCAGCACACAGGCTCGAATCTTAATACATAAACTTATTGTCTCAGGAACTATTTGTCAAAATGACCTGAAATAAGTTTACATGACGTCTTGTATAAGTATTATCGCAAAAATAAATTATCAAAATAGTTTTATTTTAGATACTAAGTTCGAATCGCCTGCTCTGTCAGTGAATCCTTTCTCTTTTGATGAGATAAAATAAAGAAAGTAAAATGCATTTGTACAGCCTCCAACTGACAATAAGGATGCTCTGAACAATCCGTCCCTGATACCTCAATAGATTCTGATGTTTACTCCAGTGTTAGTTCAGATCCAAAGAGATGTTGCTAAGTTTCTGTTTTAAGATCTTCATCTCTATTTTCTTGCCTAAACTAATGTTAAATATGTTATTATATAAAGTTCTATATAAAGGTAGTAAGGACGTAATTCCCTATATTTCCCACTAAACGTGCTTTAGTCTTTTCATTCTAATAATACATTTCCAATAAGTACATATAAAGCAACATTTTTTAAGGTAAGGTTAACTTAAGTGCAAAAATGTAATATATTGAGATATGTTTTAGTTTCAGTAATCCTAGTGAATGCGAAGTTCAGAGGCTATTTCAATATTTTGTAATATACGAGGGCTGTTCAATAAAGAATGATCACACTTTTTTGACAACGTACCTTTACTCATCCTCATAATTTTGATGTTCCTTCTCATAATAGTCTTCCCTGAATGCGATGCATTTGTCCCAGTGTTTCTGCCAGTCTTCAAAGCCATTCTGGAAACAATTTTTTGAGAGATCCTTCAAAATCACCTCCGAAGCCTTCAACAATGCTCCTGATGATGGATGTCTCCCACGAAGGCATTTCTTCAAGTTATAGAATAGAAAAAAGTCACATGGGGCTAAAGCCGGACTATAGGGAGTGTGAGGGATGCACTTCACGTTGACTTTTGCAAGATGTTCAGCAACAACACTCGCAATATGCAGCCGCGCATTATCGTGGTGCAGCATCCAGCCTGCTTCAAGGAAATGTGGTCTTTTGCGCCTGATATGAACTTGAAATATTTTCAGGACATCCCTGTAGTATTGTCCAGTTACTGATGTGTGTGCAGGTACAACATGCTGAGAAACCATTTCATGAATATCAAAGAATGAGATGACTATAGTTTTCCCAGCAGAAGCAACCTCTTTTGCATTTTGGGGGGGTTTTGATGAAGGAGATTTCCACACGGAGCTTTATTGCTTGCTCTCAGGATTAAAATGATGTAGCCAAGTTTCATCAGCAGTGATTACTTTTGAAGGAAACTCCGGATCTTCCTCTAAGATCAACTTTAACTGCATGCGAATGTCCTTTTGTTCGGGAATCAGCAGTCTTGGAACCCATCGCGCACAAACACGTCTGATTTGCAATGTTTCTGTCACCAACGTGTGCGTGGCACCCAGTGAAATGTTCAGTGTTTCAGAAAGTGATCTTAAGGTAATTCGTCAATTCTCTCTCACAATGGCAGCAGCAGTGTTGATGTTTTCTTCCGTAAGAGCAGTAACTGGAGCACCGGGTCCACCTTCCTTTGAAATCGGTTATCTCCCCTCTTTAAACATTTTAAACCACCTTCGAGCTGTGCTGTAGGGAAGAATAGACTCTCCATAGGCCTCCTGTAACATTGTATAGGCCTCAACTGAAGATTTGTTGAGACGAAAGCAGAATTTCAAAGCCGTATATTGTTCCTCGTGTGTTACCTCCACTGCAGCGGTAGGCGATACTGAACATGTCTGAACTTGCCTGGTTCTCACAGGCGGGAACCAAGAGTACCAACAATGAAACTACTACGGCGTGTTTGTTTTACATTAAACTAACGGAATATAATAATAATAAACTGCGAAAAATTATAATCCTAAAAAATTATGATCATTCTTTATTAAAGAGCCCTCGTAATATCTTTAATGTAATATATGGGGAAATCTTACACGAAACAAATATATATATAGTGGAGTAACCTACTTTTCTTAATAAGGTGCATTCGTTGGAACCAAACATTCATAATGAACTCTTGCCACCTTTATCAGCATTTTTATCAGTATACTCTTCGGAAACATGCATAGTCAGCACACAGATGCACTCCATTATACACAATCATAAAGGAATCCATACACGCACACAGCCACTGGCACAAATACACACAGACATATGCTGATCACCAAATAGTACATATAGTGCACGTCGACACACACACACACACACACACACACACACACACACACACACACACACACACACACACACACAAACGCACACACATACAGAGAGAGAGAGAGAGAGATGCACAGATAGACCCTTGTGCACACCCAATCATAAGCGAATCCACACAGGCACACACTGCACTGCATTCCCGTTCAGTAATACAGAGATATATTTGTGTTACATTGTAAAAGACTGTATGAAGCTCAAATGGCTGCAACCAACAGTGCTAATCTATGGCAGGTACCAGCAAGAGTGGATGCTATAACTATAGAGCTAAATCCCTTGCATCTTTGCTTCCTAATTTTCTTGTAAGACGTTTTCAATGTCAACGTTTCCACTAAAGGGAGACTTGATGGATGTACTGAATACTATTATGGGAACACTCATAACGGTGGCTAACAGAAACCATGGAGAAGCAGACGACACACTACACTACCTAGGTATCTCTTATTTTGGCTGGCTATGAGCTGGAAGGTCCCATAACTCAGAGAATTGCTACTGTGCACCCTGGACTCACCCTGTGTGTTCGGGACTCCAGCAATACTCATTCTTTCTTTAATACAACTCAGCTTTGTTTAAAAGAACATCTAATCTAAACCCAGCATGGTATTCACAAGATCTTACGTTAGAGGATGTTCTACCCATCCCAATGCAGTGTCATAATACTGTTCAGCCACCTGCAGGGCATGAGGCGGTACTTGCCTGTGAATCACCTCGTCAAGTCCTTCCGACGCTCAACACATTATATGGTAGGATCTGGGATGGGTGAGGGCTATTGATGGGAGGTTTACAACAGTCGGGGTTTTTATCAGGGTATATCTGCATGGATTCTCCTTTTTTTGTTTCAGGGAGCGGGTGCGTCCTGACGGTGTAGAGATATTATCACTCAGGGGACACCACGACAGTTGAGTGGCAAGTTTATTTACACAAGTGGCGCTCTACACTCGTCACTGTTGTGTTGGTGTACCTTGCACATTAGGCGCGAGAATTAGGATTTGTCCCTTGCTGTACGCGTGACATGACGGCTAGATTGAATCATAGTCGCGAGTGAACTTGCAAATTTCTAAGACGCGCCGAGTTATTGTACGAAGCAATCTACACCTTATCGGTTTTGGAGGTCGCGAGAGCGTTACTTCGCGCACAAGAGTTATTCCGGACGAGTATACAAAAACAGAGTTTGATAGAATCTTGATGTAACTTTTGCTGTTTCTCTCACTCGCCAAAACCAGAGTGTTTGATAAACATCGAATATGTGTCGCTCCGTCCATCCGCGAACACAATTTCAATACGTGCTGCTCCACTCACTCGCCATGACAGAGTGCTTTTATCAGAGAATATTAAACGTTACCATTGCACAAATTTCCCATTCTCTTCAAGAAATTTCGGATTTGTGAGTGATCATGTGACACGTTATTCGTTCCCTATAGGTTGTGTCTATATCCCTACTCTTAAATTTCTCGCATTTCTGAGTATGTATTCCATGCAGCTTACCCTTCCCCACGGTCCAGTAATTTATACGGCAAGGGGCGTGTAAAAGCGTCGTTCTAATCCCAATGTCTTTCCTTTATATCAGGTATCACGTGCAAAGAAAGGCATGGCCAAGCAACAGTGTCGCTAGGGTCTAGCCTTGAGCGATTTTCGGACAATGCCCATTTGTCGGCTTAAAGCAAGGAACATTACTCATTTTCCCGGCTGCCTTTACTCATTGGGTTCACGTGCTTGCAATAATTTAGCAAATATATGTACTGGTATTGCCTATTTAGTTTGTGCACGTGTATATTAGATCATTATCCCCTATATTTTTTATAATTTAGCATATTCATAGCATAGCATAGTGTGATGTCTATCCGCTCGTAATAATGCATTTAATACGACTTTTAAGACTACTATGCTAATGTTACGCCTGGCAGGTGCAGTTTCAAGGCACAGTGATTTTGATAAATATAGCTGTTGCCAGCCAAATGACCACAGAAAACCTAGTTTGCTAAGTTATTTCAACAGGAAATTTTAATCGAAATTGTCTACCAGGGATTCAGAACAACTTTGCATGTAGTTACCCTAGCAAATCTACCTTGTTCTGTTACAGTAGCAAAGTAATTTGTTTTCCTTTATTTAGTCTTTTGTATTTTAACTCACCTGAATAAACAACCACGGAGTCCACTGATGTGGGATTGACAGAGTTTCCGTCTACGGCAATAAGTAACATTTTGTGATTCTCTATAGAAAACTGGACGGGGCAAGATGTGCATAAACCGCCAACCAAGCGGAATCTATATTTCTTCCCAGAAGTCACACGATAAACGGCGTATGGAGTCTCTGTTGATGTTCCATTTCCCTAAAATTCAGAAAAAATTGCGTGTTATGATAGTTTCTCCTTAGAAAAATGTTTCAAGATAGTTTGTGTGTTCATTCGATAACGTTTCTCTATGTTAAAGGAATTTGGTTACCATCACAATTCCATCAGTCTGGAATGAGATACAAAGAACCTTATAAACTCCATTCGGCCAATTAAGAAGTGTTTTGTTAGAAGTAACAAATATGCGAAACTCGGTCATGACACTCTAATGGTATATCACTCCAAAGAAGTGATGTCTGATCATGATGTCCTTTTGACATACACAGAGACGATGCAGGAACCAGACGGGGCTAAGCTGTTCGTTATAGGTTGAAATACGTGGGGAGGAGAGATGTTACAATAGAATATTTTGAATTTATGTAGAGTATTTGCCATTGACTGTTTTTGAATATTAAGGAGTTACTCCAATTAAACATAGATCTCCTCTATTCAATTTACTTACTTATAAATTAGGATTTCAATATTCGGAAGAATTTCATTAGGAGTTAATATACTGTTAATTGTGTGATTTTACATTTCAGTAATGCTAGATAGTACTTGTTAAATAATAATGTCCAGTGAGAGAAACTTTTTACTCTCGAAGAAAACACAGATTAGAAAGACCAATGAGACAAAATAACTTGCATTCGTATGCTTTGTGTTGAATATAAATATTCGACTACTTTATCAGTAGAATCCTGTAACTTTATGTTCAAGTTCTTCTCGGGAAGCCAGCAAGGTGCAAAGACGATTAGAAATGGACGTTTCGGGAGCGTATATCTCTCCCATTATCAGAATATGTATTAAATGTTACAACTACAAATGTATCCCTGGATATAACACAAATATAAACAAAGACAAAACACTGTCAATATTCGCATTTCTGAACAAAAGACTGTTTTCAGTAAATTAAATGCCAGTTCAGGAGATGGCGTGAGTATAGAAAATTAATTGGTCAAAGAAACCTAACTACTTAACTTGATTATCAAGATATATATATGTGCTTCTTAAGTCGGCGGATTTCCATTGTAAGGCTTTTAAAGGAGCACAGATCTATACTGCTTGATAATCAAGTTAAGTACTTACCTTTCTTTGACCGAATTATTTTCTATACTCACGACATCCCATTATCTGACATTTAATTGACTGAAAATAGTCTTTTCTTCAGTAATGCGATTGACAGTGCTTTTTTGTAATTTATGTCCTTCAACGTTAAGTCATATCGGACGATGAATGGAATGTGTGAAATGATGCTCAGTTGGGCCCAGGGTCCATGGGGCTTAGAATTACCCGAGACACTCGTCTTTTAGGATAAGGGAAAACCCCGGAAAAACCTTATCCAGGACTCATCCTGACCGCGATTTGAGCTCGGGACCTCTTGAACGTGAGGCAGCTACCATCTAAGCTACCGAGGCGGCCGATAGTGTTTTCTCTTTGTTTATATTTGTGTTACATCCAGTGATTCATTTGTAGTTATAACATTTAATAAATATCCTGATGCTGGGAGAGATGCACACTCCCGAAACTCAATTTCTATCGTCTTTTCACCTCGCTTGCTTCCCCAAAACAACTTGAACACATTCGTCGCCAAGAAAGCTTAAGGTTTTATTCCGTAACTTAAGTAAAACTCAACATTCAGAATTGTTTTTCAACGATTTCAGTCATCCAGAATTAATAACGACACTTAGCATAACATTCTTATAAAATTCTGCACCTGAAATGGTGTCTCTGTGATAATTAAACAAGATAAAATTTGAAATAAGAATAGAACTTAATCCACCTTACCTTAAAACGCCCCTTGCCGTTGAAGAGAAACGTGTCAGGTCTCTGGAAGACATCATGGGTGATCAATCCGGGGAAATGCTCATCTCCACTGAGGTGCATCCAGTCCACAAGCATGATAACGTGAGATGACAGATCGTAATCATAGAGATGAGCATTGGGATCTCTTTTTCGAGATTCTCGCACCACTATTGAACCTTGCAGACCATCTAACTTTTGCATTCCTGCAGAGATTCAACCACCGTTCTCATAAGTATGGCAAAATTGGTTGCAATTCAATAGTAATAATACATAAGTATGCAAGGGGTAAGAATCAGCAGTACCTAATTAATATGTTGCCCATAGAGTGTAAACATATGCTAAGTAATTATAAAATTATGCTTTTTAGTACAAATGGGTATAGAAATCGTAATAAAATTGTTATATAGGAGACAAGCTTACTGTTAATGCAAAGTATTTTGCATCAAATACTGTCACAATAAATAGCTGGTATTCCACCAAATTTATGAGCCATGGTTACTACATTTAAAATCCATAGAGCTTCTTTAGGTATTCTTCGACAAACTATTATTATCAAAAAGTCATGTCTGTTACATATTCATAGAGATAAATCCTTTTAGAGATATTTTACTAAATATTTCGCGTCAGATACATTGGAAATAAAAGAAATGTTTGGTCCAACTACGCTCTCAATTGCCAGGGTCATATCAGCGTAGTCCCACAGGAGTTCTTTTGCATTCCAGTAATGAAGTACGCTTTTAAGCTCAGTTTTAGAGCTTCACTCTGGGCTGGTTTGAACCCGCGATCTTGGGATTATTAGGCCAATGCTTAACCAACTAAACCACCTAGATCAACGAAGAGAATGAGAGTTAAAGCAGGCTTAAGCTATATCAAATGCTTCAAGACCTTGTCGTTTTTGTTTGACCCTAAAATTAAATATTCTTTATTCTGTAGTGTTACTGAGAGTTTGAAAAGGAAAGAAGAATTTTTAAAATGTTATAATAGTTATATTAAGTATACAGAAGTGAAATTATGAATAGGAGATAAACAAGATATGTATACAGGAGGCTATGAGTGCCGTCTGTATAAAGAAATGAACGTTCACTTTCTTCTCGGGCAGCCAGAAAGGTGAAAAGATGATTAGATATCAACGTTTCGGCAGTGTGCATCTCTCCCATCATCAGATATTTATAAAATGTTATAACAACAAATGTAATACTGGGTATAACACAACTATAAACAAAGACAAAATACTATCAAAATTCGCATTACTGAACAAAAGACTGTTTTCAGTAAATTAAATGACAGGTCAGGAGATGGCGTGAGTATAGAAAATTTTGTCAAAGTAACGTAACTACAGATGTATTATTTTATCTTGACAGGAATCCTGCGCGGTAGGAATGAGTAGCAACTGTAGTGGGGATAGTGCACCTATCGCCACAATACGTCACACGCGTAAGATTACGAGAGAGGAGGGCGCTGCATGAGGTGTCTAAAACAAATTTAATTCTCGAAGCCAGTTTTTGCAGCTCTTATAAACTAAGTTGTAATTCTTAGTATGGTAGTAATCTCCACGCTTTTATTGGATCTTAAATAGTACATAGGCATTTGGAACAAAACCTTGTTCTCCTCCAGCAGGCATGATAAACAACTGTCGGACTTTCAATATCGCTGCAGAGTCCCTGTAACGAATTTCAATCCAGGCATATGGTCTAGTATGTGCTGTATTTATTTAAGTTTCATCCATATAAACTTCACTTCGATATCTCAGGATATTTCGTAAATACTTAAGCCTTTCTGCATGTATGGCGCGATGTTCGATTAAAATTTGTCTGTCACGCTTAGCGCTTTTTTATTTTTTTTTTCCAAATAATCCTAGCTACAAAGGAACTCTTCTTAATGTTCAGACACTGCCTTGGAAGTCGGTAGAATATTTAAGCTTTATAAGCACCTTCTTCAAAGTTGGTGTTTGTTTATCTGTGCTTTAAAAATTATTCATATTTCGCCTAACTACTTCTAAACTAAAACATCCAAATCAGATTTTGTGCATGTTCTTATTCTTTGTTTGCTGGGTACAGAGAAGGACGTTGTTGCACTAGCACCAATGGCTTTCCTTTCCTTAATAACTCTCCTAAACTGCTTTCAGACACAACTGTTGCCTCAGATACCCTTTCGCAGATTTTTATAGCTGACCCAGACCAGTGTTCCTTTTTTTATAAATCTATGGATATTGGTTATTACTTCTCGTGTTTTTAAATGTAGCACTTTATTTCCTAATGTGTGCTAGGAGGCGTCATTTATAAATGCTCTCTTGGAACCAGGAGACAAGCACATTTTGAAACAAGCTGTAGTGTTACCGAGTAGCACTGCACGTGTTCACTTGCTCGCAACTGGTACCCAACTGACCTGCCCTCCCCTCCAGTTGTAACCGTTCTGAAGTGGACTCGTCCAGATACCACTGCGCATCGCTCTGCACTTTTCAAGATAAAAAAATACATCTGTACTTAACTTGATTATCAAGCTGTATTGATATTTGTTTCTTAATTCGACGGATTTCCATTTTAAGGCCGGTTTCCAAGAGGAGCTGAACTGAAATCCAACATCACGATTAAGCGTGCTCCTATAAGAGGAAATCGCCAAAGCCTTCTTAATTCTCCGCTCCCAGTAACGGTTGCATTTTGCCAAGGTGGTCGTCTCCCGAAAATTGACTTTATGGTCGTTATCAAAACAATGCTCTGCTAAACCAGACTTCTCAGGTTGCTTAATCGTGATGCTGGATTTCAGTTCAGCTCCTCTTGGAAACCGGCCTTAAAATGGAAATCCGTCGAATTAAGAAGCAAAGATCAATACAGCTTTATAATCAGGTTAAGTAGTTACGTTTCTTTGACAAATTTTCTATAATCACGCCATCTTCTGACCTGACATTTAATTTACTGAAAACAGTCTTTTGTTCAGTAATGCGAATTTTGATAGTTTTTTGTCTTTGTTTATAGTTGTGTTATATCCAGTATTTCATGTGTGGTTATAACATTTTATAGATATCTTTATGATGGGAGAAATGCACACTCCCGAAATGTCGATATCTAATCGTCTTTTCACCTGGCTGGCTGCCCGAGAAGAAAGTGAGTGTATTCGTCTCCAGGAAAGCTTCAGGTTTTATTTTGAACTGAACGTCGTCGCCCAACAACGCTTGCAAGAAGATTACTTTTTATTTTAGTTTTTGTTCCATTTATACCCCGACTTCAACTGCAATGCTTATATCGGCGGCCGTTCTCCTTTGGAGAATATCGCCTATTAGCGACGGTGTGAACTCGTAAACGCTGGGTTACTGGTGCTTAAGACTTTTAATCTATAGATCACGCACTCATTGGTACTTCTAGACTCTGGGGAAGATGAGCAATCATCTTCGTTGGAGAGAAAGACCCAACTCCAGCCGGGAATCAAGCTCGGGACACCTCGCACGGCAGGCAAATGCTCTAGAAAATAACATTTCCAATTAAATCTTTTAAATTCGAGAAAAAAATATAAATAGATCCAATTTTATATCAACTGAGCTACGGAGCCAACAAAAGATTATTTGTTACGGAAGTGAAAGTGTTAAAAGGAGTTAATATGTGAAATTCTGTCTCATTTTTATTTCATACCTGTGAATTAAGTAATTATGAGCAAAGAAGCTTCAGAATCATTATTTTTGTAAATTGATGTTAAAATATTGCATTAATTCAAAACCTCAATCCTGTGATGAAATTTGTCCTATACCAACTGGAGGGTAGCTGGAAGAATGAAATTTAATTCTTTATAAATTCAGTACACCTTCGAAATTTTCAAATCTAGTCACATATAACTATAACAAATTACAGAACTGAATTAAACAGTCATAATTATTTATTATATATTAACTACCTGAAATTAATCATCACGATGCATACAAAGTGGTTTCTCAAAGTGGACAAAAGTAATATATAATCCCCTTTCATAATAATGTTTGTAAATTCAAACCAATAATGAACAATATCTTGAGAAATTCATCCACAAAAAACAGTTATTTAGCTTAAATTTTGTTATTAAACGCGATCTACGTTTTGTATACAGTAATATTTTGGCTGTCTCTTACGGTTTACGAATTATGCAAAAGTCATTTAAAATTAAGGCGACCTCAGCACATTCTCAGGAAGTTCGAGATGTATATTTTAATTTTTTTTACTAATGATAAAAATATCTTTAAAAACTGATACTTCAATCAAAATCGCTAGAAATGCTTCTGATAAAATAAAAATTTACATAAAAGTTTCTATATAAATATGGTTTACTAATGGATATTCTTGATAACATCAAAAATGATGAGCTTAAATATGAAGTTTCTACTTAAAGACTTAACACTGTCGCGTTTGCTGTTCACACACAAGTATTTTTTCTAAAAAAGAATAATAAGTATTATTTTTAAACAGGATACCTTAAAACCTGTATTTTAAATGAACTTTCGGTACTGAATTATTGGTGGAATACGATACCTTTTCCACTGATATGTACGTAGTTGAGAAATTAAAAATCAATCTACCAATATACTTAATCTTGTCGCTCGTTAGATGTTTGTGACTCAGCGAGATCACTCCGCAGAATTAGGAGACCCACATTTGGTCGGTCCTGATCTCGATATCTGGGCCATCGCTGACAATGGGTTGACAAGGCCAATTCAGGTCGTTTCTCTTCACCACAAATTTGCTTTCCCTCATTTCCTACCAGTTCGCACTCCTCCCTCCCTTTGTGTTCCAGATAGGCTTGCCAATATCGGTAGAAGTGGAACAGACAGCACAGAACCGTGTAGTTTGGAAACTGCTTTTCGGCCGTGCCAGAACACCTCTCACTGAGTTCTCAGTTACGCCAGAGGGAAGCCTTTTCAAAGCATGCTACAGGTGTGATCAACTGATCCAGTTGGAATCCTTAGCAATCGCTTAAAATCTTATTAATTAGTTTTTCGCGATCTATAGTCTACGGTTCCCCTCACCATTTTTGCTTGATGATGGTACGCACAAAACCGAGTTAGATCGAATGTCCTCACCGTATCTGTTCATAATCCATTCATCTTGTTTATGACAATGAGTTATAAAGCATATACGATTCAAATTTGGACCTATGCAAGTAAAGTAATCTATTAATTCTCTCAGGTGTGGGCGTTTTTAATATATGTACATATATGTTAATCGAATATTTGCTAATGACAGTGCCGGAAATGTAAGAAATAAACACAAAGCCAATGTTTATGCGTGCAATTTTCTTTTGTTAAATTAGCTATAAATTTAAAATCTGTTCTTAATAGAGGTTTGAGTTATAACTATTTAATTTCTGACACAGTTTCCACAGATTTAACAAATAGAGTACAAAAAGATCCACTGTTAAATATCGGTCCACGAACAATCAAATTTGCGGTGCCTCAGTGGTTAATACTGAGTCCATTATTCTTTCACATTTTATTAATTATTTACATTTCAACATTAACGATTATTCCAAACAAATTCGTTTAGCAGGCAATAAATGTTTAATTGTATTTGAAAGTCATCACAACTTCTAAGATAACTACAACTAAATACAAGTATAAGGGGTTGAACATTTGGTTCAAGGCCAACACATTAATTCTAACTTAGTATAAAATAGCATATACTTATTCAGTTTTAAACTAAGGATAAAATTATTCCAGAATTTAATATTACTTATCACGGCGTTACAATAAATAAAACATATTGTACAAACTCTGTATGATTAGAAATGTATGAAGAAATAATTTGGAGCAGGCATATAGCCTACTCAAATTACGATGCGTGTCCGTAAAATAAGGTCTCCAAAGCGCTGGAGCCATGGGGAACGCTATTATACGAGATCCGGCAACACTGGCGTGTAGCCTGGTTTCACCCCTTCAAATCCCCACCTCAACGAATCTGTTGCAACCATTAGTCTGGGCTGGGCGGTGGAGCTTCCTATCACTTCCGCCGCCAAGTGCGAGTTGCGTGCAGTGATCCGCTTTTCTTTTTTGAGTGCCAAGGGCACTATACCCACTGAAATTCATCGTCAATTATGCGACGTCTATGGGCCACAGTGTAACGACGTCAAAAGCGTGCGGAAGTGGGTCAGAGAGTTCAAAGACGGACGTACAGACGTCCATGACGAACAGCGTTCTGGTCGGCCTTCGGCTTCAGCCGAAACAATTGCAAAATTGGAGAAGGAAATTGTTAAAGATTGGTGTGTGACAGTTCGCGAGCTGTGCGAACTTATCCCTGAAGTCAGTAAGACTGCGATTAACAAGATGTTTACCGAACATTTGCGTAATCGCAAGGTGTGTGCGAGGTGGGTGCAACGGCTGATCTCCTGGCCCAGTTCGGATGGAACATTCTCACCTATCCCCGCTACAATTCACTTAGCACCTAGTGATTATAATCTGTTTCCTGAGTTGAAGTCACACCTGCGTGGAACCCATTTCCAGACCGACGATGATTTGAAAAACGACGTTGGGAGCTATCTGCGCAACTTGGCGGGAGAGTGCTATGACAAGGGTATACAAAAACTGCCAAAGTGCATGCAAACGTGTATGGATCGCAATGGTAATTACGTTGAAAAATAGCTGTAAGTTCCGCCTTTCCATCAATGTCACATTCATTGACAATAAAAATGTTTTCTACATTAAATAAAATTAGAGACCTTATTTTACGACACGCCTCGTATTTCCTAAACTAAGTTCAGCCGGCTTTGCCTTAAGATTAATGACTTGCTACATCAAAATACTTCTAGAACTTGCTTCTTTCCATTCTGTGGTGCGCTATGTTATTGTTTACTGGTCTAGGCAACGCAGTACAAATAAGAGTATCTTGAGTTTACAAAAGAAAACACTACAAATTCTAAATGGTATTAGAACCGTCAATTATGCGGCCATTGTTAAATAATGTATATTTTTTCCCAAATACTAGCGTTTCCTTCCATTTTTCTGAATTAACAGTTGTTTGTAACTCACTGACTACACAGTCTAAAACTTGTATACAATTAAGAAGTTAAATTGCTTCTTCTCTTTCTAAAATTCATGTAACAAGATGCGCATACAAATATAGGAAGAGCCAACCGAGAAAGTTGGCCCGGTGGCAACTTGTGAAGTTCGTATTAGGCAGGTGCAGGGTCAACCGGCAACTCTAACTTTGCTTTTCCGTGATTTTCCTTGCCCGGGAAGTGAGTGCTCGGGGGTTTCTTATCTGCTAGGATTTCCTTTCGCAAACTTTTCTTCTTGTAGATATGTCTCCAAATTTATTAGTGTATGATGGTGTCAGGTAAAAAGAGTGGACGTTTCTTAAAATGACACAATATTTATTCTTCGTGAACACTGGAGGGCTGTTTGGTGGTCGTATCGTTCATCGCCCTTCTGTGACTTATCTGTACACAAGTATAGTGACTCCGCGAAAATGGCGAATAATAATAATAATTTATTGGGTTCAATTAAAGCACCAACACGTTTATATAGTAAATATTTGAATCACATTGTTTATATTATTCGACAATTAAATGTACAGCTGTTCAGCATAATGGTGGACTGTTAAGGAATTAACTAATAGCGGCACACTTTGGAAATAATTACATCTACCCACCTCTGTTGCGTAGATATTAGTGTCTGCCTCATGTTCAAGAGATCCCGAGTTCGAATCTAAGCCAGGGTGAGTTATCTGGATAAGGTTTCTTCCAGGGTCTTTCCTTATTCGTAAAGATGAATGGGTAAGCTCTATGGACCCTGGGCTCATTTGAGCGTCATTTTACACATTTCATTCATCGTCCGATATGACTTAACATCGGAGGATGGAAATGTGACGTGTGTGTGTGTGTGTGTGTGTGTGTGTGTGTGTGTGTGTGCGCGTGCGCGCGCGCTTTATGTTACCGTTCAGGTCCTTAGGTTATGCCCCACAAATATCGGTTTCACTAGCATTGATGCCCACGATAAAATCGTCGCCCAGACAACCTAAGGCACACTGAGATAAGCCACTGAACGAAACCTTGGCCCTTAGCCTCTTCCATTTACTCGTAAACTCGGATGTGTTTCCATCAGACGAATGAGGGGCTTGCGTTGAAAAAGTATCTGACGAACTGTTGGTAGTGTTGCATAGACCCAAGGAGTCCATTCTCTCACAGCTCGAGTCCTTTCCAGGTCCATAGTCATCCCAATTAACACTATGTAGGACAAGCAGTTAACTTCCTTACAGAAGAGTTAGCACTTCTTCACGTGCAAACTCAGTTCAGGTATCTGCAGACTCTGTAGTACCTGGGTCAGGTTCTGAAAATTGTGCTTTCAACCACATTCGTAAAATCATAGCCGACTAGTTTGTAGGCTAACTCTCTCATCACCGACTCCACTAGGTGCTGGAAGATTACAACAACAAAAATAATTTTTGAATGTTTTGAGTACTTCATGAGGCAATTCCTACTAATTATGGGTTGAGAAAACAAATATTATAATTAAAATTTTTATTAGCTCTAGTTTCTATGATATACACAAGGTGGAAGTATTACATATTAACGGATTGAGAGAAAAGGATACATTTTAATTACATACATGCTAACAGCAATCAGAGTGCATTTGATTTTTTTATCTGGTAATTACATGCTAAGAGTTCTAAATTTCTGGAGAAATACTTCGCAGATAGTCGTGTATGAAGAGAATCATGTGGTGGTCTATTGACTTCGTCAACTTTTAGCTTGCCTCTTGTGATGGAGTTCCGCAGAATCCCTATACAAAGACCAACAGTAATGCGCAAGCATTACTCCATTACAACGGCCCTGATATCTTTGTTCCATAACAGAAATGTCCTGATGGAATCTCTCCCCGTGTTCATCACTAACAGCTCCACAACTAGAAGGGAAAAAGTCTAGGTGGGATTGGAGAAAATGGATCTTAAGGGACATGTTGCATCCAAGGTTACGGTAATTTTGCAGGAGCACTTTCACCAAATGCTTGTAGTTCTCATCTCTTTTGTTGCCTAAAGATCCATGAACAACACCTTTGAAGGCTTACCAAGCTTCCTTTTCTTTCCCCTCCAAAATTTGGTCAAATGCAGTATCGTTTACAAGTTCTCTAATTTGTGGTCCGACAAAAATGCCTTCCTTAACTTTTGCATAACATAATTTCCAAAATTTCTATCTGATTTTGTATTTTTATTTGACAGATGTGCCAACTCCCAAAAAAATCCCGCAAATTTAAAATCCTCACTCTAAAAATGAAATGTCACTTTATCTTCAAAACAAGAGCTAATCTATCATATTTATGATGAATTTTGAGTTCAGCAGATGGAAATACACGTCAATTCACTATTTTAAGCCCGAAACATTTTCATTGTTACCCAGTGTTATTGTACATAAAATGACGAATCTCTTGACATGTCATGCAGGTGGTCTTCTCATCTCTGGGATGTTGTAGAACCACTTGCTAGCATCCAGCCTTAAGATCCAATGTCTGAGAGGCGCTAGGCACCAACAAGTGTGTCCACGGAGTCGATAATCCCAGGTAAAAGAATACAAGTCCCACAGCAGCAAGGGTTTAGCAATTGTTACATGATATTTACCATTCTGTTATTGCCTAACGAAACAAAATTTTGTTAAGAATAAAGCCATGGTGGTTTGAAGCAACAAAAATCTGAGAAACACTCACCAGCGCATTCGTTATACAGAAAATTCTTATACACGTCGTTTTAGTGCTGCTAAAAGAGGAAAATCATAATAACAATATGTCATTCTCGTTATTATCAAATGTTTGATTATTCATTGTACCGTAAACCATAATCGTTACGGATTACGCTTGGGTAAGCAATGCTCTGTATCATAGCAATGTTCTGTATCATAGCATTGGTAAATGACACTGACAACATATCACTTAAAAAGACGAATTTAATCAATAAAAAACTTGTTATTTATGTTCAAGGTTTTCCTAGAAAGTTGACACAAGATTCTCAACATAAATATCTTCCACTATCACTAACTGGGATTTTTTATTTTATTTTATGTAGTGAGAGTAAAGTATTTGAATAACTAACAGTGGAGTATCAGACTAAAATTGCACAAAATACCACATTAATATACCATGAAAAATAAAGTGTATACCTAAATACTTTTCTGTGAACAGTGTTTCTCAATTCTGAATGACCTTTGAATGACTGGCGAACTATAAAGATAAAAATGTTTCACTATAAAAGGAAATACACCTTGTTCACACAATTTATATTTTCTTTAAATTAATAATTCCAGAGATATTGAGATTTGTGTAATACTAATACGTTTCTCAAAAGAATAAACCAGCTCTTAAAGCTTTTGATTGTTGTTTAAAACTACTTTTCTTCTTATAAAAATGTAATGAAATCATTTCGACACATTGCTATCTCGATTAGCTTGAAGTGGATAAAAGAATGAGTAGAAAAATTCGCGTGAGTGCAAAAAATAAGTTTTTGGGAAATTTTTAATATCTATGAACTAAATACTGACTCAAAATGAAAATTCGGGCAAATACCACACTAATATTTTAGAATATTTCAATCATATGACATAGGAACTTTTAAGAAAATTCTAATATTTCATACCAGTCTTTACGTGGAAATATACTTGTCATATTTTACTTTTCTAAAAAATGTCTGTAATGATTCTGTTTAAGTTTAATATTTATGTTTAAGTCATTTGAATGAATAATAATATAAACAAATTGTAATATTAAATTTAAGAAGCTTTTTATTTGCCCTATAATCATCCTAATAAAATAAACATTATAACAACCACAGTCATTTATAACTCAGTTCACTATATATATGATTAACTATGTAGGTGTTGAATATTTTGGAAATAGCCTGTGAGATATTCTTCTTCTTACTACAAAAGGATAGATATTAAGTTAATTAATGATATAAAATACATTTTGCAGCGTCAAACCTCCCGAATGTGCTCCTATTTGTACCTTTGAATCTTTAAATACTTATATTTTTGAAGTGGCAAGTTATTAGTCGTTTATATCATAATCAGGCAAAGAAGATGGAATCTCTAAGCCATTATATAAATTTACCTACCGTATCCTTATATCTAATACAACATTTCCAAATAATTAAAGAAATTTAATCTTGATTAACAATACACGATAAAAAAGAAGCAGAAAATGTACTCTGAATTGAATACTTAAAAAACAAATTCTTACCATCATGAGAATGCCAAAAGAAAGTGCCAACGTTCTCCGCCCAGAAATCATAACGGAAGGTATTCATGGCAAGAATTGGACATTGCGTCACCATGGGAACTCCGTCCATATATGGTGTCCTCTCCTGGAATATCCCATGCCAGTGTATTGCTGTACTTCGTCCCGATATTCGGTTTTCTACATCCACGATAATTCTATCGCCTAAACACACCTATAGAAGATCCAGAAAGAACAATTCATTGTCAGTGTATAGCTGTGGAGAACAGTTTAAAATTATTTAACATTATTTGAATAAGGGACTGTCACTTAACTATAAAAACGAAGTACTATGTGCTAGCAAGAACTTCCTTAGCTTAACTGGAATTTAAATATCGAATTTTAAAAAATATTCTAAGCCTGAGTCTAAAAGGTCTTAAAAGAAACAAATACCCCAGTTTTCTTTAAAGTGAAAGCAATTAATGGTGTAGAAGAAATTCATTTAAACTCTCCATCATCTCGAGAGATGATGAATTATTATCTAGAAGAAAGCTAACAAGATCAATGTTGTTTGACTTCTCACAGTTGTGTGATGTAACACAGTTTCAGGATTTCTTTGGAAACAGCGAGAAGGGAAAAGCTAATTTTGGTCTTACAGCTATATAGTTGCTAGTCCTAATATAGTTTCGCATTTTATATTGTTATCCACTCCGCACCTGCAGAGCCTTAAGTTGGTTAACTCTGACCTAGGGCACATTCTGTAAGTCAAACAATGAATCTTTATTTACAAAACAAGGAAGTGAAATTCAAATATCATAAACACTGTATTAAGAATTATAATTCCAGAAGTTTCAAATTATCCGTAATAATTCCTCATTTTAGACAGACCTCTGACGTTCCGAAATCATCTTGATTATGTAGCCAGGAAGGCTAGTAAACTTCTTACCCCACTGACTGCTTTAACGAGACCAACATGTGGCCTAAACTCTTCATTATTGAAGTTAATTTATAAAGGGGCGGTTGAACCTATGGTTCTCTATTGTGCAGGAGAATTGCAAAGTATTTTTCAGAAGAGATGGGCACAAACTAAATTATTACAGATACAGCGTGGATACATCTTAAGAATCATCCGAGGATACAGCACCATCTTCACTCCAGCAGCGCTCATTATTTCTAATATTGAACCCATCTTTCTTACTGGTGTATATAAGGCAAATATCAACAACATTAGAAATGACCGAGCCTTACCACAACATATTTCACATCTGCAACTTGAACAACCAGTTAAACAAGCTTCTCATCCAGCCACCGGTGTTTCTAGTCTCCTTGAAGATTGTGCAGCAGAATATCACCAGTACTCCATTTACACAGATGGCTCTCGGATAGCTGAAGGGCTTGGTAAAGGTGCTAAAGCAGGATGTGCGTTTGTGGTATTCTCTCGTTCCATAGAATGCCATTCTTCCATGTTCAGACTTGCCAAGGAGTGTTCAGTTTTTCAAGCTGAATTATTAGCAATTCGTGAAGCAGTGAAATGGTGTAACAACTTACAATGTACCGCTCGCCTTTACAGTGACTCACAAGCAGCAATTGCAGCTTTAAAAGATACGAAAAACAGCAGTCCTATTGCAGCTGAAATAAGAAGTCAATTATGTAGTTCTCACCTGTGTATTTCATGGGTCAGAGGGCACGAGGGGATTGCCCGAAATGAACGTGCAGATGAGATAGGAAAGAGCTGCGACTTCAGATATTCCAGAGACATACACTCTATGTCCCATTTCTTATGTGAGGCAAACATTAAAGGAGATTATCACAACGACTGGAATGAATACTGGTTAAAAAGTGATTGTGGTGCTTTGACTAAGGATTTATATTTCCCAACAGTAAATGTAAATTCGTTAATCCTAACTATATTCTCACTCAGTTCTTAACTGGACATGGCAAATTATCAGCTTACTTATTTCGATTCAAAATCAAATCCACAGGTGATTGTATTTGAGGAAATCATCTTCAAGATGTCCCTCACATTTTATTTGATTGCCCGTTTTTCTGTTTTGAAAGATAAGAACTTGAATTATTGCTTCAATCCTTATGTTATACTTTCTCAAAACCACTTACACATATTCTGATGAACTACAAAACTTATCAATATTTCATGGCTTTCTTAAACAAAATATTTCTTAAGCTAAATGATTCATCTTGATGTTTACTGTTTGTCAGCTTGATGTTGAATTTGTTATATTTTTTTAAATTGTATTATATTCATAAATTTGTAAACTATATTCCTAATATACCTTTGGGTAAAATAGGAATCAAAAAATTGGATAGTAAATAAATAAATAAATAATAATTCCTCATTCTATTCGTCAGATAGCTGCTTTAATATTTATCACTAGTGCTGTTATAACGCTTATCATTTTAGATAAATCATTGGATCAGACAATTGACTAACAAAGTTAATAAGGAATGTTGTTCCAATAATTACATGTAAACCATGAAATCCTGTTGCTACAAAAAAAGTAGATCCAAAAACTGAATCAGCAATAGTAAAAGGTGCTTCATAATATTCATATAATTGTAAAGCTGTAAAATATAATCCTAAAATAATAGTAAGACTGCATCTAACTGTTTGGGATTCTTGCTACATTCCCGCTTATTTAGCGTCACTTCACTTTGGGAACACTATTCTTTCTGCAAGTTCTTCGATACATAGGCTGCAATGTTTGCCAGACTGATAAGCTCATCATGCATTCCATTTATAGCTAGGTCATAGATCCATGTATCACTGCAGTGAAATCGCTTATGATTTTGCGGTGTATCTACGGTGAATGATGACCGCTCACGTCTATGTTTATAAACTGCGTTATACTGTTAGTTAAGGCATTCATTTCAAGCTGTAAACACTAGAATCTGGTTATTGTATACCTCAAATGTGAACGTTCATTTAATGCATAGCGTTGTGCGTGAATTATATTAGGTAACTCTAATTCAGACTATTGAAATTTCTCCCGAAAATGAACAAAAAATGTGTCAGCCCCATGTTTACCCAAAAATTGACTCAGGTAAACAGATTTTTGGGTAGTTACAGAATAAATTTTCTGGTAGTCCATTTCCACATTGAGAAACTATTATATAAGTTAACTGGTGGAAATTAATTATTTCTTCACACCAGCCGTATATAGAGTTTAATGGTGAAGCCTAGGATTCAAGTACCTACAACAGTAAGTCGCCACAAGCGGCGTATCTCGAATACGAGAGCCCCTAGTGGTTTACCGGAAAAATATACGAGTGAATTGGAGAATTTATTGTCAGGACGGCACTTTGGCCATAGTATCTCAATGGATAACAGCGACTGGACGGAAACCAGGAGATCCGTGGTCCAAATCCCGGCCATGACATTGCATTTTTCAGGTTGACTTTATCCAAAAACTGTTATGTTGAAGTTTCCATAACAAATCGTCGGAATCTAAATCGGAGAATTGCAAAAATGTTCCAACAGAGGAAAATTTTAACAAAGATGCTTCATCATTTGGGCGCTCTCAAAAAATGTGTTATAATATGTTACACAGCAAGCGACTATTTTAAAAGAGCTCTTTATAACACTATTGTAACCGGATTTATATGTTAAAGATGGGATACACGTTGACTGTTTCGAAGACCCAGTTCGGGAAGCCAGGTGTAACACGGATACTTCGTTTTAGTTTGAATTGGCTCTTGATTATTGTCACCCAATTATCGTAAAGCACGACCAACTGACAGCAGAGTAGGGGACCGGAGGCATTTAGGCCACACCTACCCATTTATCTCGGTCACTAACTGAGGGGATGATTAGGGAAGTGTTAATGGTCGCTGGCCGCCTCTTTCTTCTCCCCCCTGGCGTCTGGAACATTCGGGATTATTTTCTGAACCGCGAGACTTCCAGAAACAGCGATATCCCTATATAACGCCTGCAGTTGGCGAGGCAGTTGAGTTCTTGGCGAGCAGCCGTGAGGAGCACCGAGGTTAGCGAACGGACTGGAAGACGGTGTACATATATCAGAGGAGTTGTACGTAGTTGTGAGCGTGGAATGGACCTGTGACAGAAGAAATGGTAATTGTGTGCGCTAAGTAATTCTATGTAATTGGCAAGTGTTCCAACTGTAATTCGCTGGAAATAAAGAACATTTTGAGTTTGTGCAATTGGACTTTTAATTTCACGAACCCACAAAGTCACATTATTGTGTCTGCTTAAATAAGAGTCGTGAGATATCTCGTTTTCAAGTGTGGTTCCAAGTGAAATAAATAAAATTTTAGATAAGTCCAATTTCGTAATATATAATTTAATTCTATAATCTGGATTACATTTTACTCGAACTTTCTTTCATAGTCAATCATTGCAGGTTACCTCCAGGATATCCATAAATCCTTACTTCCTTAATATTTCCCGTTAATTACATAAATTTTCTCACTTCTGCACGTCCACTTATCACTATCAATACTTTTTGTCTTCCCCGCCTCATTTTTCCACCATCAAGCTTACAGAACATACCTTTATCAAGATTATTGATTTTCTCTTAGCATCCAAAACTTTTATATTCACCGCGACATGTTTCAATCATGAAACAAGATTACAGAACATATCTTTTTGAAAATTATTGATTTTCTGTTACTACCGCTATCCATACATTACTTTTATATGATTGGTCTATTCACTACTACGTCACCACATTACGTAATACAATTATTACTACGGCCAATCACAAAACTACATACATTTTTACACAATTTTTAAAACATAAATCGAAACTACTATTACACTATTAAATGTTTAAAATTGAAACCCTACATAATAACTACAGTTAATTCATTAATGGATGTACCAGTGTAGATGTATACTACTTATACACGATTAATAGTCAATATAGTGCAGGTTACTATCATTAATAAATACCACGGAAGTTTTAGAATGGAAACCACCCTAATTTAATCATACGTGGAAGCGGGATAGCAATGAATTCTATTCTAGTCAATGAAGTATACAGTCCAAACATTGCTAACACATGGAATTTTAATGAAACTGAGAATAGTAGCAATACAAAGGTCAACTCGACCCTGAGATATTCTTAAATATCTTCATATCAGGTTGTATAAGAATTTGGCATCAATTCCTCTTTCGTTTTGAACAGCACAACGCTATTCAGATAGCTGTGTTTGTTTATTTGTGGTCAATGAAGGAGCTAAGCGTGCTGTGTAACAGGAATACCTACAAGGTATGTATGTAAACACGATAACAGCTCCACTAATTTAATTTGCGCATTTGCACTGATGCATTTGCTCTGTGTAGGTGTAGAAGTGAAAGATAACTGCAAGTTAGTGCCGAGCTGTTTCGATGACAAATAAATGAGATTAATACAACTTCGTATTGTCATTTGTCACAGTATAGAACCGTGAAGACAAGTGCAGAAGGGAGAAAAATAGAATTGTGGTATGGTTAAAAACCATTATTATGTAGCGTAGATCTTGGTTTCATTGGTAAAATTGGTTGGAATGGTGACCTGACTGTTTATAACTAATATGAAGATTGTTGTTCTGAAAAATGATATATATAGATTTTATAATACCAATAGTATCATTGCTTTATAATGACTAGAAATTAATACAAATTAGTATTTCTTGCCAAAGTAAGTAGAGTTAAATAAATTTTATACAAAAATAAGTAATATTGCAATATTTATATTTCCTTGACTTAGCTTATATTATGTGGATGCATCTATTATTGTAAAAATAACATTAAATGTTCTTTCATAATTTTTATACAAAAAGCAAAATTAGAGCATTATATTAGAATTTTTAAACTGTTATCAAGAGCAGTCAAAAGTTTCTGTAGGTAATTTCGTATTAAAAGGTGAACAGGTGATTTTTCTACAAAAGATGCTGATATTAACCTTTGTCTTCAACAAAGGGCAATTGCAAGTGTTCTTGCATCTGTACGATATTCCTTGTATCGCAGGATTTCATTGTACCAAACACGGTTTTCAGTAGTTTTTGGAGAAAGTTTGTTCTTGGTATTCTTTAATATACTTCCTCCAACGTTAAATCATATCGGACGATGAGTGGATTGGATGAAATGATGCTCAAATGAGCACAGGGCCCATAGGGCTTAGAGTTACCCTACATTCGTCTTTCAGGATAAGGGAAAACTCCAGAAAAATCTTATCCAGGTTACTCACCCTGACGGATATTCAAACTCTGGACCTCTTGAAGGTGAGGCAGACGCGCTACCAACCACGCTACTGAGGCGGGCTGGTTTTTTGGTGGCGAGTAGATTCGCTCATTTTTATATCAATTGTTCTGTGTTGGCCGATGAAGATAGTTCATTCATGGCATAGCTAGCCACATTATTGGCTGTTTGCAAATACATTTTCTTCATCGAATAGCAGGTTCAATACGTAAACAGTCTCAAGTAAACCTGCCAAGTTAGCCATGATTATTTCAATGCCATATAATATAATAACCCATGGCGCGACAGCCCTTAGAGGGCCAAGGCCTACCAACCCGACTGCCGGCCTCACGCCCACTTACGCACGGCAGAGGTGGACGATCATCCAACCGATACGGGAGGAGATGTGGTCAGCATCTCGGCATCCCCCAGCCGGAATATTGGTTTTCGTGACCTAGGCCGCTTACCTACCGTAAGCTCCTCATTTTCCTCACGATGCTGAGTGGGCACCGGTCCTATACCAGGGACCTAAAATCCCCACCACATGGGTGGGATCGAACCCAGGCCGCTTTCCTTGGCATGCTGCCTTAGCTCGCTACGCCAAGGCGCAGGACTTTCAATGCCATAGCCTAGCACAATACATATAGTCCAATCGCCTGGTGGTTAGGCACACCGGCGATCTTTGCGGCAATGAAGGTTGTGTGTGTTATATGTACTAAGGCGCTTCACTGTCATCTGAAACCTGTTGAGTAAATAGTTGCAGTTGGAATTCCTGTCAGCGATCCACATCCACTGCATTAACTAGTGAGGCAAAGAGTAAAAACGTTATTTGTTAACATCTTCGATTAGGAAGATTTTGCCTTTGTGGTCACAATGTTTGCTGCAAGGGACACAAGAATATGTACTAGAAAAAGTTATGGATTTATAATAATAATTTGAATCGCACACAACGTGGAAACAAGATTGTTCTTAGTCTGTACAAAATTTAACCAATGACTCTATTCTCAACTTACAGTGCAACACATGATATCTCTCACACTGGTCGTCGCATCTTATACACACACAATCTGGACCGGTTTCGTGGAATCTCTGCGTACTGCATAGCTTGCTCCATGCACAGAAAGGCTTGTCACTGTATGTCGTAGTTCGTATCCTCCCTGTGTCCATTCACGGCTTGTCATGGCATCAGTTTCATAGAATTCGTCCCATATTTTGCATTTTTTTCTCGTGTAGTTCACGCAGCAGGTCCTGATAGGCTGGAGTCGTTGGTAGTAAGAGCTTCAGTCGCAGTTCTTCTATGAAGAAAGGTTCTCTGGCTAGCTCATATACGAGTCGAGATGGCATGTATTTGGAGAGACAAAACACCCTTTTCAAGTATGTGGCCTTTAACGTCTCTATTTTTTCAAGGCCTTTCTTCTTTAGATGTACCCATATGTTTTCTAACCCATGTGTTGCAACGGGGTCAATTTTTAGTTCAAATAGTTTTAAGGCTGTTTCCAAGGACAGTTTGCCTATTGACTTTATGTCGTTTATGGCTCTTATAGCAGCATTTACTCTACCGTTTATATGGCGTGTGAATACGTTCCCATGTGTCTGGAGAGTAATCCCTAGGTACGTGAAGTTGGTGACTGATTTTAGCGGTGTTTCCCCCATGTCGATGCTGTATTTGCCCCCTCTTCTGAAGGTCATGGAGATAGTTTTCTCTGCGTTAAGTGTTCAGTCTCCTTTTCCCAGTCCACTAATTGTTGAAAGCATTTTGTAGGTCACCCTCTGAGGTTGAGGTAAGTGCCATGTCGTCTGCATATATTAACAGGTTTACATTGCCGGGTTTTATTGCCTGGACGATGTCTGCCGTGGTTAACATCAACAGCAAGGGGCTTAATGGGTCCCCTTGCAGTACCCCAAGTCTGTTGTAACATGTTCGACTTATCTATACCATTGTTTATCTCCACCCAATTTTTCGTGACTGATAGCAGGTAATGCCCTAGGCCAAGAGCATTTTCCAGTTTCTCCATTAGAATGGTTCTATTTATTGTGTCAAATGCCTTTGTAAAGACAAAGACTCTTCGGAGTCAAATCATTCTTAGTTAGGGATTTATGAGTTTACATTTTTCTAAGCAACAGAAACAATATAAACAACGTCTTATCTAAACAAAGTTGAGGATAGATTCGGCTTCAAGTATTTTCTAAGAATATTTCATTTGTTACTCACTGTAAGTTCATCACAACTGCAAAATAGGAGGCGAATTTAAGAGCAGCCATTTCAGGTTAACCATACTTTTTTCGCCACTTAAAATTTCAGTAATATATTTGATAAAATTGTCAAAACAAATATAAAATTCGTTAGTAAAATTCCTGTTATGGGATGTATCGCAGATGACAGACCTGGCATATATGTACCTCTATTAATTGTATAGCATTTTCTTTCGTCCATTATATTGTTTTCCTAGAAAACGAATATTATGTAGATAATCGGCAGATTATAATTCATTGTATTTTTAAAGACGATTCAGTTGCTAGGGTATGAACGCCTCCGGTATGCCGAAATTTCTTATCGCCGGAGTCCTTTTACATACCAGTAAAACTACTATATGAGGCTGTCGCTTTGGATCAATTAAAAACCAGCGGCCTCAGTCATGTTTCAACTCACGACCTTGGGATCAGTGGGCCAGCGCCTCACTATCTGAGCTACCGAGTCTGACTTTAATATACTCTTCTTCTTCTTCTTCTTCTTCACTTCAGGGATTAAGCATTTCTGCCTGTTCCGTCTTCGCATTCCTTCAACTATTCCCATATGTTTTTTTAGCATTCTGCATCTCTTCTTCCACGAGGACTATTTCGTCTTATTAAAACCGGTACTCTTTATTCGTCTCTTCTATTCGTATGTACCTTCCAGATCTGTATATTTTCTTATATTTTGTCTTGTAATATATAAGTTGCTTAGTTTCTCTGGAATAGTTTCATTTCTTATTAAATCTCGTCTAGTACATTCTCTGGTTCTTTAATATATGACAGTACGTAGGCTGGTGGGAAACAATTTTGTTTAGCCAATATATGTTCAATGAACATTTTACACATTTTAGTACTGAGTACAACCTTGTTCAACAACTACATCAATGATCTTCCCACGGCTGTATCAAACACAGAAATAAAGACAGCACTTTTTGCAGATGACATGATCATGTGGACATCTTCCCCAGAAATAGTGAAATCCAAAGCTTCAGTGGATAAGGCTCTGATACTATTGGAAAAGTGTACTGACAACAATTTGATGTGAAAATAAATACTGATAAAACAACATTCCAAATATTTAGCATAAAAAAGAAAATACCTAAGCTAAATCTGCAGTTCAAGAAAACAAACCTGAAACAAACATATGAAACAAAATATTTAGGAAAAATTTTTGATTCAAAATCATCTTAGAGACATCATATTTAAGCAGTAGTAAACAAATAAAAAAATCAATTTTGAAAAGATTAGCTGGAGTCAAGTGGGGCAGTAATCGGGAAACACTGAACACCACATACAAAACATTCATCAAGCCAATACCTCTTTATAATGCAGAGGTAATAATTGCAGCAAACAGTTCTAACATAAACCACCTAGAAGTATGCCAAAATTAGGCCCTGCGACTAATAACCGGTGCAGCAAAATCAACTCCAATCACGGCAATTCAAGCCTTAACTCGGAACTATCTAATACATCTAACTTTAGAGGAGCAGGCACTAATACAACATGAACAAATGTTGCGGTTAAAAACAATAAAATGGGAGAAAAGATTACTACAACCAATCAAGATGAAAACACAAACGAGTTTCCTACACAAAGTTATGGAATTAAAAACAGATCTGAATCTTCCTAATTCTAAAGAAAACATTTCAATCAAAGAAAACCCACTGACTTTTGAACCAATTAATATTGAATTAGATTTATAACAAATAGTTACAAAATCTGAAACTTCCAAACCTGTACTAAAAGCACTAGCATTAGAAACTGCGAACAATAAATACCCACCTGAAGAATGGTTACAGATCTACACAGATGGATCTAACTTGGACAACAACTCAGGATCAGGAATTAAGTGTGCACTGTTCTCATTCTATCAACCAGCAGGATACCACACAACAAATTTTGATGCAGAAGTAACGGCTATTCATATTTCACTCCAACACCTTCTATACAGAATAGATAAATTCAAAAATGCTGTCATAATTGCTGATTCTAAAGCAGCATTATGTGCAATAAGTTCATTAAAATGAGGTCAATCCAAATTAAAGAATGTCACAAAATGATCCAACAACTTCAAAACTCATAAAAAATTAATTAAAAGCAATATAAAAACAAACAAAACCAATCAATATCTAACAAAGCCAAAGATAAAAAATGCAACATTTTAATTAAAAATCCGTAAATTATTCCAGAAATCCCACGTAAAGCTGCAGTAGCAAATTTTAGATTACTTACGGAGCATGATAATTTGGTCAAACACTTACACAGAATAGGAATTTATACAAGTCCAAATTGTCCTCTGTGCAACAAAGAAGAGGAAATGACTGAAGAACATCTTTTAACCTGTGAAGCCCTACCTGCCGGACCCACTACACAGAAATATTGGAGATCAAGAGAACTAATGGCTTCATTGCCAAAGCCTGGCATTTGAAAACAACAACAACAACATTTTACGCAAGACTTGTTGGTAAATAGAGACAATCGTTAACGACCGAAGTATTAACTTGTTGAATCAACAGCTTTTGTTGATTTTGGAGACCAGCATGTATACTGTGATTAATGCAGTGTTATACAATATGATTTGTTATTAAACAAACCCAGAGAGAACTATTATCAAGCACAAAACGGCTGACTTTGGAGGCGTATCACTTTGAGAAAGACGACGTTGCCTGAAATTTACCGTACATTTTGTTGCTTTCGAAAGTTAAAAGGCACTATTTTGTGGACTAATGCTAATTTTGTATTACACGAGTGAAAAAGCAACAAGTAGCTCACTTCTGAATAAATTAAAATAATGACATTATACCCAGTGGTTCAAATTGTGTTCCATATTAATTTATAGTTATACTTCGTAATATTTAAACTGCTTTTAGTTGAACTTATGCTGATAATTCATATTATTAAACACATTGTTGGTACAGTTTAATAGACCTTGTCTAATAATATTTACTATAGAGAAAGTATTGTATCCAACACATAGACACAATACCTATTTTTTCCGTAAATCCAAATTGAGAGACTTCATAAATTAAAACAAAAATAATGAAGAAAACCTATTTAGAATTAGGTCTGTGTGTGAGTATGAGCGCACCTGCATCTGTTTGTGAACTATTCAACTTAAACACGAGAAGCTGGTTAAATACCAAACTTGGTATTTAAGATCGGTATATTTCGTGGATGGGCAACATGGTCTTTAAAAATATCCCATGCCTTACATTACCCTATAATACAATAAAAATTGTCAAATTTTGATTTTCTCAAAAAAATTTAACGATATTAATAAAGTTAGCGTAATCTCAACACATTTTCAGAGAAATAAAATATAAATTTTGAATTTTATACATATAGTTTTCGAAAACCTATTTATTCTGAAATATGTCTCCACAGCAGTCATAAGAAATAGTCGAAATTCTACTAAACTAAAGGCGTGTATCTTGTTAAATCGCCTATTTATATCAATTGTTTGAGGAATTAACCATTCCCTATGCATTCTTGTTAATTTCGGTTTTACAATACTTAAAAACCTTTTCCTAAATGGGGAGTAGCTCTTCATTTTGTCTCCTCACCATACAAAGAGAACGGAACTTCAGAATTATCAGATAGCAACTAGCCCTTAAAGGTTATGACCATTCTTAAATCTGCTATATTTCCATTGTGCCTTCTGGTTAATATGTAAGTAATTAAAACAGGTCTACAAACTTCTGGATTAACAAGTGAAGTGGTTCGAACATAAGCTATTTTAAGAATAATTCGTTGGAGAATGGGAGAGATTCGTGTGATCAAATGACATCAAATACAATTTTTTTTTAATTTATCATTATATTTTTAGAATTTTATAACTTAAATATGTTAGATTTTTGCCAAATAACACCTTCTCATAGACGTATCAGTTGTTAAAATAAGTATCAAAAGCTCGAAGTTGAAGAAATATTCCTCCACTATGTTTGAATCAGTCATTTAAGCGCAAAAGGGAATAAAATATATCATTTCAGGTAGATAAGTGTCTGTAGGTCTGTGACCTACTTCTTCCTTTTTATCTGTTTATACTCTTCGTATCGAGAACAGTGGGCGCCTGGGATGAGACGCCTGCCGAAAAGCAAATTCTATATCAGAGTGAATGGCTAGAATGGTTGGTATGCCCAAAGCCTGGTGTGAGAGTGAGAAAGAAGATTAAATATATGAAAAGAAAGCGTGATTATGGAGCAATTTGTTAAAGGAATGGCGATGCAAACCGAAAAATCCTGAGAAAACCCAATCAGATGTCACTTTGTCCACCAACAATCCCCTAGAATGGACCTTAGTAACAGGTAGGTGGTTTAACCAACCGACTACGGCAATAACAATATCGAGAATTGGCTGGCATGTAGTCAGTCGGTAGAGCACCTGCCTGCCGTGCTAGGGGTCGCGGGTTCGATTTCCAGCGGTGAGGGATGGGGAGTTTTCTCCAACCAAGATAATTCCTCATCTTCCCCAGAGTCTGGAAGTGAATGAGAGTGCGAATGAGTGCGTGATCTAATGATTAAAATCTAACGAATACGAGTTAACACCTTCAATATGTTCCAAAGGAGGGCGGTCGCCGATATGACCATGCGAGGTATAAATGGAACAACAAAAGGTCGAGAATTGTGTAGGCACGTCAGTTGTGAGTTAAACCTCCGTGTAATACTACTAATCAGTTTTTTTAGTGATATGGTACATTCTAGCGCTTATAGAGTTACAATGGCATTTGCCACTAATTGCATATTCTAAGGAGAGTAGTTTGGCATGGATGCAGTTGCACTGTACTGTTTCTCTACTAGCGTCAGGTGGTTTATATCTACCGGCTGACCGCCCATCTCCCCGAGTCCCCTATATCTCCTCAGTAAGGTAAGTGACTCTTGAGTCACACACATATCAGTAAGATGGTCACGGTATATAATTGGGAAAATAATCTGTAATTTATCTTGACCTCCTTCAGTCCTAAATTTACACTACTTTGAGGTCTTGGTTCCCGAACACCATACTTATTCTCATTAGAGAAAATCCTCAATGTGCACTTATTATTTGTAATCCTAATGCTATAGAACATACAAAATTAATAGAAGAAGTCCAATCAATAGTTTTAAAATATTTACTATTTAAAATAAGTGGAAGTTATCCTACGTGCACAAATTATAAAACCCACAGTTATTTAAAATTAAATCTTCAAACTTCAGAGGAAAAATAGCGGAATTAATATTTATGTATAAAGTATTACGCCTTCGGAGCAAACACAGAAAGCCATAAAAATTCACTAATGAACAGAATTCCAAACTTATATAACAAATTATGTAGAAAATGAAGCTAGCTACAATGGAGCAATGAATATTACACAAATATAAATATTTTTAACAAAAGGCTTCACCTATCTTACGAAAATGGTGTTAATTCTTCTTTCTAATGGAGATCAATTTCAAAAAAAGATTCTTTTCATCATCAGTCAACTTTTTAGTCTGATTAACACCACCATTAACACCATTTTCTTAAGATAAGAGAAGCCTTATGTTACAAATATTCATATTTGTGTAACTATATAACAAATTTAATTATTTATATATACATATTTTCTTTATATATGAATCTCACTTCAAAAATTGTCACAGAAACTGTTTTCTCATATACCAATCTAAGTTTTAAAGCTATAAATAATTATTATATAGTTAATTACCATGCTTCCTTTTTCTTTTGTAGTTGCTTCTGTTTCGCTTTTTATTCTCCTTCCTGGCAACTTTCATTTATATTTTTATTTATTGCGTTTGAGTTAAAATCATGAGTGTGAATGTATTTTCTAATGCACATTGTAATTGGGTCTAACCCTGTTATGTTCAGAACAATACGTAAATACAAATAAAATAAAGATTGGAATTGAGCTACATCTAATGACAGATACAACATCCATTGTAATGATTGCAAGCGCTATGAAGTAAAGTCTAGGAAACCGCAACTCTAGAGCGTATTTACGGAGTGCACAATGTATGAAAATATGGGGAAAATAGTATCCCACTTTTAGTATAGGGAAGTACTCCATATCAAGCATAAATTTAACATTCATATTTCACTAAAATACATGGTTTGATGTTTCCTGAAATCAAAAAGTGCATTTATAAAATACATTCTGTGTGTATTTGTGTTATGTCAGAAGAGCATAACCTATAAAAGAAAAATCGGTGAACTTCCAAAGTTGGTATTTAAGTGAGTGTCGTAAGGATGTGAAACAAAGATTTTTAAGAAAATTTTCACATTTTCAAAATTTTGATTTTTAAAAAAAATGTTGAAATGACGTATGCTTGCTATATTTTCATAACAAATTAAATATAAAGGAATATATCTTGAACATGTGGGAACAAACATTAGTAGAAGCCGTCCTGAAAGACTTTTGCATAGAAGGGAATATTATTTGCCATTGAACAAATACAATTTGTAATAGGCTTTGTCATACGGTATATACATGCATCATTGTAGTAACTAGCCTGTAACAATTATAAATCGAAATATTGTAATCCAATTATCGGAAGATATGACCAAATGACAACTGAGGGGGGGACAGGAGGCATTCAGCTTACGCCTACCCATTTATCTTGTGGCGCTAACGGAGGGGATGTTTGGGAGGGTATCGCAGGCCACTGTGCCGTCTCTTTCCCCTCCCCCTGACTTCTGGAACAACCAGGATATTTCATCCAACCCGGAACCTTCTAGATTGGCCAGTTGGTCCTATATAAGTGACGCGTCAGGCTGGAGGAGAGTTCAGTTCTTGGCGAGCAGCCGTGAAGAGCGCGGTGCTAGCGAACGGACTGGAAGACTGCGTACGTGTATAAGAGGAGTTGTACGTAATTGCGAGTGTGGAGTGGACCTGTGACAGACCAACTGGTGAATGGTAATTGTGTGCGCTACGTAATTCTATGTAATCGACAAGTGTTCCAACTGCAATTCGGTGGAAATAAAGAACATTTTGAGTTTGTGCAATTGGACTTTTAATTCTACGAACCCACACTCATAATATTGCCACGGCAACGGACATAAATGTTTTGGCACAAATAGATAACAAACGGCGGGTAATGTTTCACGGTAATTAATAGCTTGCATAAGCAGTTTACCATCACGCGGCTAGTGTACACAAAGCGCCGACAATTAACGATAGCGCCGATAAACAAGAGACGGATAGTTTATCACAGAGTTGAAAGACTTGATGGCCCAGATAGGGTTTCACGTTTCCGGAAGGTGATAGAATATTCGGATTACGTCATTAGATATCTTGTTTATTCCAGAATCATCTAGTCATTTACAGAACAGTCTGAAATACATGAATGAGTGTATAAAAAGGAGCCATGGCTAGTGATGAGTCAGTTGTGTGTAAAACGAGAGTCAGCTGTGAAGTGTTGTAACGAAAGCTAATGTTTGCTATTGTCATCGACCTTGGTGCTGTAGATTGTGATGTGTGACGCGAGAATTGATCAGTGTATTCTTACGGAAATAAAGAACATTTACAATTTCGGCAATTTGGACTTTTAATACTACGAACCCACAAAGTCACAATATTCATTTAAGTCATAAAAAATTTGTCAGCTAAGAATTTCTTAAGACTACTTTTAAAATTAAGACAGTTTTTCACAGAATTTGGAAGTTTATTGTAAAGTTTAAAACTAATACAGGGATGATTATTCAATGATTTACTTAGTCTTCATAATGGAATTGTCACCCAGGCACGACCAACTGATGGCTGAGTGAGGGCCGGGAAGCATTCGGCCACGCCTGCCCATTTATCTTGTAGCGCCAACTGAAGGGATCGCAGGCCCCTGTGCCGTCTCTTTCCCCTCCCCCTGAGTTCTGGAATATCCAGGATATTTCATCTAATCCGGAACCTTCTAGATTGGCCAGTTGGTCCTATATAAGAGACGCGTCGGGCTGGAGGAGAGTCAGTTCTTGGCGAGCAGCCGTGAGGAGCACCAAGTGAGAGAATGGACCGGAAGACTGTACGTGCATCGGAGGAGTTGTGCGTAATTACGAGTGCAGAGTGGACCTGTGACAGACGAACTGGTGAATTGTAATTGTGTGCGCTACGTAATTCTGTGTAATCGGCAAGTGTTCTAACTGTAATTCGGTGGAAATAAAGAACATTTTGAGTTTGTGCAATTGGACTTTTAATTTCACGAACCCACAAAGTCACGTATTAGTAAATTACTGCATGCTTTCGTATTGTGGCTATGTACATCATTATGTGAAGTGGATTCATTAAAATGTTCGTGGACATATAAAATACAACGAAAAATATACATTGATGGAAAAGACATTATGGAAAGTTCTTTAAAACAATTTCTACATGTATCTCTTGAAGGTATATTAGCTATAATACGAATGGCTTTCTTTTGCAATAAAAATACATCCTTGGCTCCACTACTGTTGACCCACAAATTTACACCATCACTAAGAAAACTGTGAAAAAGTCCATAATATGCATTAATTAAAACTGATTTGGATACATACTGTTTCAATCTTCTAAGTAGATATATTATTCTGGAAAGTTTCCTACACAAAGTTCTAGTATGACATTTCCAGGTTATACTGCTATCAATGTAAATTCCTAGAATTTTAACAGCCTTGTCATCATTAGCCATTCTTAGATCGAATTAGATATGTTGTTTCTTGCTCAATTTAAGGCACAAATCATTAGCATTGAACAATTCCATCAGATTTTTTGTTATCTTCTTTATCATCCACACCACAATAAAAAACAGTAGTATCGTCTGCCAATAAAATTACATTCTTATTTAACCAATAGGACAAGTCATTTACTGCTAAAATAAATATAAAAGTTAGCAGAACGTAGTAAACCATAGGATATGTAAAAATCATACTGCACAAAAATTGTGAATGTAAAAGCACACACTTAATTTCAAATAAGTACATCTATTCTTTGGAGTAAACGATTTTACAAAAAGTTTTTGACATATATTTTCAAATACTTCTTTCACAAATGCAAACTCATTCGCTTCTATCTGCCTCTTTTTTTCTTCTGGGAATATGCATAGACCATGGAATTTCAAAGCAAACACAGTACGACTAGCTCTTAAAGAATTTAAAGCCTATCATATTCCCAAAATGTACCTACAAAGGAACATGCAAAAAACCGATTTATAAAACTGTATGAACCACATATATAAACATTGGTAAGAATATCTGCAGAGGTGCGAGTAGAGAAAACCATGTGAAGGGAACTCAGCGATTTTTTCCCCTTTCATAAAACAAAGTGGGCGCTCTAGTATAGGACGCAGGGATACAATAACTTAACAAGAAAAACAAAAGCACTCGTCAGTCGAGTTCTCAGTATTCTGTAATCCCTTTCTACAGAACTCAGCTTAGTGAGTTTTAATTTTGGTGTAAAATGTTTTTGACACTCCACTACAGATGTGGAATCTAGGATAAAGGCAGTATTTTTCAAAGTAAAACAACATAAAAAAACTAAATAAGCTAATTCATTTCAAGCGATTTCTGAAAAAAAAAAAAAACTAAAAACAGCAAACAAAATGTTAAAGCTCCTCATGTCACATAAAAACTCAAAACATGTCATGATCTTTTTCTCTGAATTAGCATGATGGAGTTGCAGATTAGTGACTAAGAATACTACAGAAAATTATATTGGCTTGTGCATTATCGCTCCTTTCACATTATAATTTAGTATCTCACAAGAAAGACTGTCCTATTTTCTTACCTGAATGGAAGGTCCTGGCAATTTCCTGTTGACCGTAACGATACCTCGCTCATAGCCATCGGCGGTGATGCAGTGCGGCCGAAAGCAGTCAGAAATATTGGCAGGACAGTTCCCACAGCTCCTACCCTCCAGAACAAAGACGGATTATGTGTAAGTCGAAATGTTTCTCCAACGCCAGCCATGCTTTCAATGAAATCAACAGCTCCTATCGTGTCAGTATTAGATTTAGCAACTTCAAGATTTATTGTTCAAGTAAACAATGAACTGGAAACAAACAAGGAATGCATGTTTTAAAGCTTTTAATTAATAATAATAATAATAATAATAATAATAATAATAATAATAATAATAATAATAATAATAATAATAATAATAATAATAATAATAATAATAATAATAATAATAATAATAATAATAATAATAATAATAATAATAATAATAATAATAATAATAATAATAATAATAATAATAATAATAATAATAATAATAATAATAATAATAATAATAATAATAATAATAATAATAATAATAATAATAATAATAATAATAATAATAATAATAATAATAATAATAATAATAATAATAATAATAATAATAATAATAATAATAATAATAATAATAAGAATAATAATAATAATAATAATAATAATAATAATAATAATAATAATAATAATAATAATAATAATAATAATAATAATAATAATAATAATAATAATAATAATAATAATAATAATAATAATAATAATAATAATAATAATAATAATAATAATAATAATAATAATAATAATAATAATAATAATAATAATAATAAGAATAATAATAATAATAATAATAATAATAATAATAATAATAATAATAATAATAATAATAATAATAATAATAATAATAATAATAATAATAATAATAATAATAATAATAGTGGTGGTGGTGGTGGTGGTGGCGGCGGTGGTGGCGGTGGCGGTGGCGGTGGCGGCGGTGGTGGCGGTGGCGGTGGCGGTGGCATTGGCGGTGGCGGTGGCATTGGCGGTGGCGCTGGCGGCGGCGGCGGCGGCGGCGGTGGCGGTGGCGGTGGCGGTGGCGGTGGCGGTGGTGGTGGTGGTGGTGGTGGCAGTGGTGGTGGTAGTGGTGGTACTTTAATTAGTACTTTAATTAAATAGTTTCGAGGAAGCTTGAAATATATGCTGTTTTCATGAAGAGGGTGGAAATTCCTAGTGGTACACCTAATATTATTTATGGGACTTGCGAAGTAAGTTGTTTACTATCGGTTGAAAGAAAATTAACGCCCGATGCGTTAGCGCCGAAGGCCTAAATTTCAAGACTATGATAAGCATCAAATCCCGCTAGTCCCAAACGTAACTTTATCCATCGCCTAAGAAAAAATTGACTTGAATTATGAATTATAAATATATTAAATTGTTTTACAAAATATTTAGAATCAATGTGTTTGCTTGGTGTATGAGAAGATTATATTGGAGGGTTTGAATAGCGATGAATTGTAATTTTGGTCGATTGTCACTTGTCGAGTAGTTCTTCAACTTACACCAGTGGACATGCATTCAGCTTTAACAAATGTACCGTTAACATTAATTGTGCAATGAAACCAGAATAATAAAATATTTTTCTGTCCATTGTAGATGTCCTTTCTTGTTTTTCATATAACTAAAGAAACGTTGAACATCGGACTAAGCCATCTGCGAGGTAATCGATAGTCAAAAACACTTTGATGTAATGTTTTTGACGCTACATTAGAGTAGGCGTACCCGAAGAAGAAAAAGAATAATAATAATTGTTTTTGTCTCGCATACTTTAACTTTATTCTTCTGCTCGATCTAGTTTATTGACTCTGGTAATCCAACTCTTTGCAAAGATTATTCACGTCTAACAGTAAAAGGCCTACCTTTCGTTAGCAAAAGTATCGCGTAATGATTTTTTTTTCCTTATTTAACTGTTAGTCCTTTTTATTTCTTTATTTTTGCTGCTCACACATAGGAATATCAAAGCCATTAATAATATATTGCGATACTAATGTGGCAAATACTTGATACTGAACGAAGAAACGTTTGAAAAAAGAAGGCGCTTGCACAAAGTGTTTTCAATTCTCGAGAATGCATTATGTGCTTACCACATGTGAGTTGCACATTATTTTTTGCACTATGTGTATTTATATCAATATGAATTTTAGTAGTTAAGATATTGGATGAAATATTATTAAATATAATTGAAGATAAATGTTAGATTTTAGAACGTGCATCGCGTATGTGTTTCTATGGAGATATACTTACCGATTGTGCGGGAATGTCAACTTAGGATGCATAGCAACAATAACGGTATGCATGGAATATTAGTTACATTGTGTGAAAAATTATTTAAAAGAACTCACCTACAACTCGGTGAATGTGTGAATAACGTATTTCTGTTTTTCAAGTAGGCTAATACAGATTAACTGTGCTGTTTTTGTTGAGGTGAGATAACTCGAACCCTTGTTTATGTTTCGAGTGTTGAGAGGATAAAGAAAGGGGATCTGGTGGGCAACATAGCAGCACCTACATGGAGAAACAGATGACCATCACGTATCTTCTTTTAAAAATCAGACTGTACACAGATCTTTTACAGCTACCACCCCCAAAGTAGTGAAGTGAAGGGAGGCTACAGGTTACAGATGACAGAGACATGAAGAAGCCAGTACCAACTTTAGCTCAAAGACATGACCAACCATTGGAATTCTGCACAGTAATAAATTAATAACTCATTCTCCTGTCTAAGGGAAACACCTCTTTCCTTGAAGCAAACAACTGCGTCATTTGTCTGACACTACGTCACACTGTGAACAATGAAAGTGCACCTGAAGTAAGAGAATTAAGGGAATTACAGAACATAAATAAAGCAACCTTGTATTCATTTGCGGATGAGAGAAAACCACGAAGCTCGGAAAATCAGATTTGAGGTCAACAGGAGTTGAGATAAGCAGAACTTTGTTGTGGTGACATTTGAGCTTTAGACAATAGCACCGCAACCATGTCCCTTTAAGTATAATTATGGTGACCACAGGAAGCTGCTGCCATAGAAAGTTTCAAACTTTGTTAACGAAGTATGAGGGGGTTACATTAACGCCCAAGTAAATAGACAGCAGCAGAACCAGCAGCTATGCAAGTCGTGTCAACTATCGACTTAAACTATACCTCGAATAACCGTAGTTCTTCATTTGATATGCTTTAAGTACTAAAGCTATACAATATTAATAGGCGGATAATAAACCTACAGGTAATAATTATACTCATTATACTCATTATAACTATGACCTGTTATATACAATACATAAGCAAAACAATTTACCAGATGAAATGAGAGCAATAGCAATAGCCACAGAAAATGAAAGATATCCAGAAAAAGAATGGCTCCGAATATATACAGATGGATCCTTTATAAACAAACAAGATACCGGTGCAGGAGTATACTGCAAACATTTTGCACAGTATCTAACACTAGACGAAACTTCAAACCATTATGATGGAGAACTACCCACCATAAAAGCAGCACTGCAGAATGTCCTGTACAGACCGTACATAAAGCAAAACATAGTTATCTTAACAGATTCAAAATCAGCCATAGATGGTATTGTAAATTATAAAAACAAAACAACAAGGAACATAAAAGAAATACGAAGTTTGATTATAGCTGTCGAATCAAGAAACCATGTCACCCTGCAATGGATTCCAGCCCACGTTGGACTTTTAGGTAATGAACATGCTGACCAACTAGCAAAAAAAGGTGCAATTCAAAATATAAAACCCGTAAGACAAACTGAAATTAATAAACAATTAAACAACATTAAGCTACATTTTAAAAGACAGCAGAGACTTGACGAAGAAGATAAGCTAAAAGACAAGGATTATAAGAACATTGGAGACAAAACTGACATACAGAAACTACCAAGAAAAATTGCAGTGGCCCTATTTAGAATGGAAACTGGACATGATTGTCTTGCAGAACACCTTTATAAAATACACTGCATACCTACACGCAAATGTACTATCTGTAAAGAGGATGTCATCATGAGCAAACACCATTTGGACAAATGTAATGGTCTCAAAAGTGGGAACCTACAGGCTTTATATTGGGAAGCTAGGGGGAAAATGATGCAAATCAACTAATCCCCAGTGCCATTAGTCAACAACAACAACAACAACAACATAATTATAATACGCTACTTAAAATACTCAGTGTTACCCGCAGTTTCTCAAACGTTATATTTGCCTCATAGTCTTGCGTTTCTTTCTACACATAAAATTATCGCATTCTCTGGAGACGTGAAAGCTGGATGCATGTTTAGTATTTAACTGACTTAAACTTTTGAGTTACATGTGCTGTTCAGACACACACGGACCTTTTTAATGTCAATTTGCTCAAAATACCTTCTCTAGGCAGTAGAGAAAGTGAAAAATGAGAGACTTTCCAAAATATCCTTGAAAAGCTACACCTCTTCCGTTCACTTGTATTTCCTCTCATGTTGTATGCCTGCAAAATTGGGGTCTGTCAGCAGAAAGCTGGATACGATAGCTTCAAATGGCGCAGAACAGAGTACTCAAGGTCCATCTGTACTGTCAGCCGTTACATTCCTGAAATCTCATATTTTCCATTCGAGGAAAATTAAATTAGGCGCCTGGTTAAAAAATTCTACACAATTTTACCACAACATCAAAGCATCCTTGTTAGATCTCTATGGGATTATGACCCCAGAAGACGTCCCTCCAGGCAACATCGATAACTCGCATGGCATGCAGGCACCCGAACTAACACCGGAGCAATTCCTAACAGCAGCAAAAGCTGAGTTCATTATAACCCCATACATAGAGCATTGGCCCCTCAATTTGACCAGCACAATATAATACTATTTACACCAAGGTGTAGTGAGTTCTGAGTTCTACAACAATAGCATGGGGCAGGAATTTGTGTCTATTCGTCGTTAATTTATCTTCGTCTTCATCAGCCGTTCGGGTGCAATTTGGGACAGGATTTCTATGTTGGACGCACAATTCTTTCTCTTCTCATATGAGTTTTTGCGGCTACCTATTTCCTCTGGTCAGTAATTGTATCATCTTATTCTAAATAAGAGTCATGAGACATCTGTGTTTCAAGACGTGGTTCGGAATAAAGAATTCAAATTCTGTAATTGGTTATATTTATACAGATTAAAATTATAACTTAAAATGTTCCTGATCTAGAACCAGTATTCATCACACTCCACCATTACAACAAAAATATCTCTCTCTCTAAAACGAGATTATTGATTTATCTCTTACTATTCAAAACTTTTATCTTCTCCGCGTCATTTTTCCATCATGAAGCCCGATTATTGATTTATCGTAACTATCGTTACTTCTACTTAATTTTGTGATTGGCCGATCCAATGGCACGTCACCACATTACATCATATTACGTCATACCATCAGTACTTCGGCCAATCACAAAACTACATATATTTTTGTAAATTCATAATCCCTTCATAATTCCTCCGAAAATAACCCAAAAATACTGTTACAAGCATCAAGCAGGCCCCGGGGATACCGGGTTCGATTTCAGACTGAGATGAGGGAGTTTTCTCCAACCTAGATGATTCCCCATCTTTCCCAGAGTCTAGAAGTATGAATGAGAGTGTGAATGTGTTCGTGATCTAATTATTAAAATACAAAGTGCAAGCAACTCAACGAATACGAGTTAACACCATCGATATGTTCCAAAGAAGCACGGCCTTTAAAGGTGGAGTATAAATGGAAAAAAATTATCTTCGAGGGGTAACTCACTTCTTTCTAAAATAAATCCTTAAGCTTTCCTGATAACAAATATGCTCAAGTTGTTCTCGGGAAGCAAGTCAGGTGAAAAGACGATTAGATATCGACGTTTCGGGAGTGTGCATCTCTCCCATCATCAGGGTATTTATTAAATGTTATAACCACAAACGAATCACTGGGCTTAACACAAACATAAAGAAAAAACGCTATCAGAATTCGCATTACTGAATGAAAGACTGTTTTCAGTCAATTAAATTCCAGGTCAGGAGATTGCGTGAGTATGAAAAATTAATTGGGTCAAAGAAACGAAACTACTTAACTTATTAAGCTGTTTACACAGAAAATGAACCTAACTACAGTGAAGCAATACATATTACACAAATAAAAATATTTGCTACTAGGGCTTCACTTATCTTAAGAAATTGCTGTTGATGCTTCTTTTCAAATGGAAATCGATTTCGCAAACTTATCGCTTGCGTCCTCAGTCCACAGATAAACTCCGTTGTCAAGGATACCGGTTACCATGCCTTTCTTATGTTTTTAGTATAGTATTACCAACATTATCAATAGTGTGGGAAAAGATATTTTAAAAAGTAAACATCCCGTAATGAATTTTGAAATACTGGCAGTTGATTCTATTTTAGGTTTGTTTCGATTTCAGATGTTGGTAATACTAAAAAACATAAGGAAGGCATGATAACCATATCCTTGACAACGGAGTTTATCTGTGCACTGAGGTCGCAAGCGATTTGTTTGCGAAACTGATTTCCATTTGAAAAAAAAAAAGTATCAACACCAATTTCTTAAGATAAGTGAAGCCTTAGTAGCAAATATTTTTATTTGTTTAATAATCATCAAGCTGTATTGTTCTGTGCCTCTTAATTCGGCGGATTTACACTTTTAAGGCCAGTTTCCAAAAGGAGCTGAACTGAAATCCAGCATTTCGAGAAACGACCATCTTGGCAAAATGCAACAGTTACTGGGAGCGGAGAATTAAGGAGGTTTTGGCCATTTCCTCCGAGAGGAGCACGTGATGCTGGATTCCAATTCAGCTCCTCTTGGAAACCGGCCTTAAAAATGGAAAGCTGTCGACTTAAGAAGCACAGATCAATACAGAAAGTATTTATGTTTCTTTGTAGCAATTAATATTCTATACTCACGTCATCTCCTGACATGGAATTTCATTTACTGAAAATAGAATTTTGTTCAGTAACGCAAATTTTGACAGTGTTTTGTCTTTGTTTATATTTGTATTATATGCAGTGATTCATTTATGGTTACAGCATTTAATAAATATCCTGATGATGGGAGAGATGCACACTCCCTAAACGTTTATTTCTAATTGTATTTTCACCTGGCTTGCTTCTCTCTTCTCTCTCTTTCTCACTTCCTACCTAAATTCAGTCACCCTAGAAATAAGAAAAAATAAAAACAAAAAAAGATCAAAATTCCTTCCCGCAGTTAAACCTTATGGGAGTGGTCACACAGCAAAAACTTTCAGGCTGACCACAGCCTGTCAGCAGCGACGGACGGAATGTCCTGCAGACAATGCTCCGCATTAAGCATTATGTGTGCCTATGTGTGTGTGTGTGTGTGTGTGTGTGTGTGTGTGTGTGTGTGTGTGTGTGTGTGACGAAAGTGAAAAACGTAGAACTGTTTGTACTATTAAAGAATGTTCCGTTCAGCCTACTTATTTTCAAGTCCACATTATGGCCAATGAGACTAGTGATAAAGAGTATAACTGTATAATAGTTTGAAGATTACAAATAGATACTATTCCGCGAAATCCATTGACGAATGAAGGTCCAGTATGACAATGCACGTCTATCATGTACAACAAATATATTAAAAGAGGAGCAAAACTTCAGAAACGATAGAATATCTGTGGTAGATAGTCTTGGTCTATGCCAGGCATTATGAGACAGAATCTATTGCAACTGTCGCAGGTACTGTTTTGAAATAGCCGTGTGAGTGTAGAGCCGGAGTTAACCGCAAGCTTGCAAACCTGAATGCTAGCCATGGTTCAGCATATCAACTTATTCATGGAGTGCTTAAGTTTCGCAAAGTTTCAGCAAGATAACTCACTTGGACTTCCATATCCCCCATACTCATCAGACTTCACCCCGAGTGATTACCATATGCTAGGACCACTCACTATGTGATGAGAGGACAAATCCCTCAACTTTCTACGCACAGGAGGAGTGTGTTAAATATTTCAGATTCTCATTTGACTCACCCTCGTACACACTATTTCGACGTTGCGCCTAACCACGTTGATAAGGAAGCATTTTGTTGTGTTGAAAGTCTAATATATATTAAAAACCACACATAGATACCTATGGTACTGATTGCTATAAAATCGCTTAAATTTAAAGACTAATCTGATAGAATTGAGCTCATTAAGGATTAAATAACTCATCGGGCAGCGAAACATGAATGAAGAACAAGACCTGAAGCTTTCCTGGCGACGAATGCGTTCACTTTCTTCTCGGCCAACAAGCCAAGTGTAATGATTATATATCAACGTTTCGGGATGTGCATCTCTCCCATCATTAGGATATTTCTAAAATGTTATAACTACAAATGAAATACTGGATATAACACAACTATAAACAAAGACAAAACTCTATCGAAATTCGCATTACTGAACAAAAGACTGTTTTCAGTAAATTAAATGCCAGGTCAGTAGATGGCGTGAGTATAGAAAATTGTGTCAAAGAAACGTAAGTATTTAACTTTATTATCAAGCTGTATTGATCTTTGTTTCTTAATTCGACGGATTTCCATTTTTAAGGCCCGTTTCCTAGAGGAGCTGAACTGGAATCCAGTATCACGATTAAGCGTACTCCTTTCAGAGGAAATCGCCAAAGCCTCTTTAATTCTCCGCTCCCAGTAACTGTTGCATTTTGCCAAGATGGTCGTCTCCCGGAAATTGGCTCTATGGCCGTTATCGTCCCGAGGTTCCTCTAGTAACGTCAGAGGTACAACGAGTGCTAGGGGTCCGCAGCGCCCGCACCACAGCAGCTGAAGGAGACGGATTCCTTACCCTACGGGAACATTCTAAGTACTGATAATGTTTTGATTATTATAAATAATTTGAAGTCAATATCTTAATTATGTCTATTCCTGTTCTTTAACGTGAAATATAACCCCAGAGTTGGCCATAGTCATTAAGTCAATAGTGTAATTGAGCTAGAGACATATTACATAAGTCATCAAGATAAAACTTTATAACGTTTACACTTTATGGAATTGCAAAGCGAGAAGTAATCCAGGCATTAGCGATATTATCCCCAATATTTTTCTTCATTCTAAAGCACAGTTATGTAACAGTAGTTTTCTAAGGTGTACCATCAGTAGGCTTTATAAAAAATAAACAGCTTGAATATGTATTACTTATACGAGAGCTGTTCAATAAAGAATGATCATAATTTTTTACGGTCGTAATTTTTCGCACTAAAATTCAACCTTATTATATTCTGTTAGCTTAATGTGAAACAAATACACCGTATTAGTTTCATTGTTGGTACTCCCGGTTTCCGCCTCTGAGAACATGTTCAGTATCACCTACCGCTGCAATAGAGGTAACATGCAGTTAAAGTTGATATTAGAAGAAGATGCGGAGTTTCTTTCAAACGTAATCACTGCTGATGAAACTTGGCTACATCATTTTGATCCTGAGAGCAAACAGCAAAGCTTAGTGTGGAAATCTTCTTCATCACCAACCCCCATAAAGGCAAAAGTGGTTACCTCTGCTGAGAAAGTTATGGTCATCACATTCTTTGATATTCATGGAATGGCTTATCAGCTGTTGTACCTGCACACACATCAGTAACTGCACAATACTACAGGGAAACATCCTGAAAACATTGCAAGTCCATATCAAGCGAAAAAGACATTTCCATGAAGCAGGCTGGATGCTGCACCATGATAATGTGCGGCCGCATTATGCCAATGTTGTTGCTGAACATCTTGCAAAAATCAACGTAAAGTGCATCCCTCACCCTCCCTATAGTCCGTATTTAGCCCCATGTGGCCTTTTCTTTTCCCTAACTTGAAGAAACGCCTTCATGGGAGGCATTATCCATCATCAGAAGCAGTGGTGAAGGCTGTGGATGCGATTTTTAAGGATCTCTCAAAAAATGGTTTCCAGCACGTCTTTGAAAACTGGCAGAAATGCTGGGAAAAGTGCATCGCATTCAGGGGAGACTGTTTTGAGAAGGACCATCAAAATTATGAGGATGAGTAAATGTACGTTGTCAAAAAAAGATGTGATCATTCTTTATAAAGCAACCCTCGTATTAATATTAAATGGAGAACATTGGACACTGCGGCCTCCGTGAGAGCTAAAGGTATAAATGATAAATTTCTTATGAATCGAATGTCTTGGAAAAATGTTTCCATTATATATTACTGACATTACATATATAAATAACAAATCCTTAAATGAAGCTTTGGAGACTACCACCACTCTAATTAAAGGTATGAAATTAAGGAAATATACAGGCCTAGTCCACTCGAAATAACTTAATAGCTTCTGGCTCTGAAACTCAGAGGCTAGGCCATCTCTAGCGTGCCACGAGCGAGCTATACATCTAAGCAACCCTTGGCGCAAACGGGAAATACTCTTTTCATAGAGGAAGTATCGGGTCATCTACACAGTATTGCCACACGCCGTGAAACCACCGGAAAGATGAGAAGGAAAGCAATGAAAGAAAATAAATTTGAATTGATGAGTAGGTAGTGGATTTATAGGCACTAAAAATGTGTGAAATAGGCACGCAACAGGACAATAAAATGGGCAAAATGGGCACTTAAACAGTCCTTAAAAATTTGCTAAGTAAACACTTAGAAGTACACAATTTTAGTAAAATGGCTCCCAAAATGCACTATAAATACACTATAACAAAATGACAATCATTGGAATATATGCTGAAATAAATTCGCAAAATGCAAACTTTTTTGCGGTTCCTTAGGCGAAATAGTTCTACATTTGTTCCAAATTACATAAATGGCTCCACAGCAAGTTAAAATAACAGATATTGTCGTATAATTAAAATACACATAATTCCACTTCCCTAAGTAAGAACTATAATGTGCAGAAGGGTGTTAAGCAATTAACTATGACAGAAAACAAAAGCATGGGTTGGGGGGAGGGTTTAAGAGTGAAAATTGAAATATATGAAGCTTTTGTTAGATTTGTTTCAGATTTATACCATTTATTTTTATGATTGATCAAGAAAGGGATAATACCAAGTTTCAGCTTTCAAGGTACCATAGTTTGTGAGGCATTAACAGTTTATGTCTAAATTACAGGCGATTTTCAAAATATCCCACATATTGTAATTTTAAAACTTAATGCTTGGGGTATAAGCTTCTGCATCCATTATAACCTATTAATGGCCTGAATCTATGTGAATTATTTGTCTTCGCCATATCAACGAAGCGAAAAATAACCATACCTATTTAACAATTTTCGTTTTCCTAAACGTTTTCAGTAAGAAGTAAGCATTATAATCTTCTTCAATACAAATAAAAACGGAATAAATGTAAATGGGTACACTTAATATACAGTTGCCTTTAGAGGTATGTTTAGAATTTCATACAGATTAATAGAAAATTTTCCTGTGGAACATTTTGAATTTAGGAAAATGTAGAAAATATGGAATCTGAGAAATCTGAGGTTAAAATTACGTAATAGTAGCTACGATACAGGTGTAAGTTTATCTAAATAGTCATGTTACGTCTTCTGTAGTACCGCTATAAAAATACTTTATATTATTGAACTATGTCTATATTAATTTTAAGACAAAAAAGCTAAATTTGGTATTGTTGTAGGTTTTGGGCCAATTTGAACTGATGTGTCTCCTTAATAAACCCCTTTTTGTATATCCAATGTGCCGCAGTAAGAAATATCTCTTCCCCAAAAATTCACGTTGAAACCAACAAATGTAAAAGCTATTGTCACAAATTACAAGCAGAAGAAATTGGCTAAAAAGGCAGTTTTAAGCACTAATAAGCAGAAATGGTACAAACGTATGAAATAAGCATTTATAGACACTATAAAACTAAGAAATTGAGATAATAATTGTAGGAAACGTGCTTATAACTTAAAAGCCTACGTTTCTGAACAAAGGAATAAAATAGGCAAATAGGGCAAAATCCGCCCCCTATTGATGAGTAACCATTCAGGAATTCGCCTACTGCCACATAAACCACAAAGGTTCGTGTGGTCGTTCGATGGCCAACAAATCCGGCAGCTCCCAAATGCGAGTCCCGCTCGTTATCTACGTCAGTTGCTCAGTAACCATATATCAAATAATAACGTTAGCCCTTTATTTGACGTTGTATAATGTCCATTGCGCTGAGTTCAAATTGATTACTTATGTGATATTATCTTGAATAGAAGCCTCGTTAGGTTTCTCCACGCGTTAAAACGATGTTTGTGTTCATCTTACTGAAACGTCAGTCGTTGTCGATTTGTTGACAACTACTACACCAAATACCAGCCTTTCCATGACGCAAGAAAATCCTTAACGAGCGGTCTTCCGGTTGTTGTCTATTTGTAGCCTGGCGTAACCTGCGATGGCATCGGCTTCAACATCACAGCAGGTGGCACTTTGATAGTGCAGCGCTCGAGGGCCGCGTGCTGTAATTTACCATTCAAATGGTTAGAACCATTTTTGAGGAGAAAGATAATCATTTCTCAAATTCGAAGAGAAAATTTTTAAAATCATTGTGCTGCATTTTTAGAAGTAGGTGAACTAAAATTTCTTTGGTATTTATCCAGTTTTAATTTTTTATTAATGCTGTTTGTTTGCGTGCGCATGCACACACATGGCATTTGACGCAAAAAAACATTTTTTTTATTCACACGTCAAAAGAGATGTTTCCGGCAAAGTTCCATTACCCAACTTCTGGGAGAAGCATAATTTATACCTACCGAAAATAACTAGCGAGAATAATAGGCTCTGAGCCTATAATAGTAAAAACATCTTACGCGACTCATAACTACATATGTGGAATATTATAGTAGATCATAAATAGGGTTCCTAAAAATAATCTAGCAACTATTTCTATTTGTAGTTGCCTGTGTGATATTTTATACCACGCTAGGTTCAATACAGTCGTCCTTTGACCCCCCCCCCTTTATGATGTAATAGGAACAATGAATAAAAAGAAAAAAGAGAAAAAAGTGAAGGTGGCATGGTAAGTAATTATTTTACTATTCCTACTTGGAGTAACGATACTACTATTGCCAATTTCTAGTAATTTACTGATCTACGAATAAGTAGTTAGTAGTTATAGCATTTTTGAATTGAGTTTCGGAAATGTTGAAACTATCTACATAGAAACGATGAAGTTTATTGTATAAATACATAATCCTGTGTAATGGTGAATTTTTATGCATTTCTGTATTTGCTTTTGAGGTGAAGAAAAGCCTCTTGAATCTGCTTATTTTTCTGGGTACATAAAATAATACATTTTTGTAATATTAATATCATCAATAATGACGTGTAATACTTTGCACAGAAATATTAACTCCGCGATGTCTCTTCTAAAATTCAAAGTTTTAAATTTAAATATTTCCAAAAGGGTTTCATAATTTGTGTAAGCAGGGTAATATCCAGTTCTTTTAAATAGTATGCACTTCAGAAATTTTGATTGTACTTCTTCTATTGCGGTGACATGCATTATCATCTTAGGATTTCAAATAATAGACGCATATTCGAGATTTTGTCTCACAAATGACTTATAAAGTTGAAGTAATGTCATCATCATCAACCTTCAAGATAGGCCAGATTGGCCTGTTTCGGCTCAGAAGGGATCTTCCCAGCATCTCCGTGGTCTTCCAACATCTCTAATACCAACAGGCTTATATTGCAAGGCCTGTTTGGTGACTCTTTCTTCTGGCATTCGAGAGAGATGATCTTCTCATTTCAGTTTGTACTCCCTGAGTTTGTCATTTACAGTAAATATGTTTAGTTGTTCTCTTATTGTTTCACTTTTAATGTGATCTTTAAGACTACAGCCAGCTACTTACCTCAAAAATTCCATTTCAGCCGTTTCAGTTATTCTTTTATCAGTTCTGTTGAAGGTCCAGGTCTGGCTCCATAAGATATAACAGGCACTGTCATAGTTTTATAAAACTTTAATACGGTATCTCTTATTGTTTTGTTTTCCAATGTTCGTCTTATAGTGCCACATATGTTTTGAAATTTATAGATATTTTATTTTAAATATCTGTCACATTCATTGGATATATCACATCCTGAGTAATTAAAATGTTTAACTTGTTCTAGTATTGTGTTTTTGAAGAGCATTTTGGACCTTGTTGGGTATTTGCCATCACTTTCACTTTCTCTGCTGGAATGATAAAATTATACTTTGACATTGTTGTGTCGAGTTGATACAAAGCTATTTGTAATCTGTCTTCAGTACCTGCTAGAATGACCTGATCATCTGCAAACAGGATTGTGTTTGAGATTGTACGGCCTAACTTAAAATCTACTTTCAACTGAGCTTGCCATTCGGCAACTGCTGCGTCGATATAAGTATTAAAAAGAGTTGGCGACATTGAAGTAATGTTTTTTCTTTAAATGAATAGGAATTTAGAATAATAAAGTCAAGTCATTTTACCGATTTAGATACGATTAAGTCAGCGTATCTATTGAATCTAAGATTTGTTATAAAATGTACTCCTAGATTTTTATTTTCAACCACTTCAACGAGCGGTGTCATATTGATATTATAAACATATTTAAAGGGATTTTTGCTTCTAGTGAGGGACATTTTTACACACTTACTATTATTAAATGGAAGTTTGTTTGTTTTGCTCCATTCATATAAAGAATCAAGGTCTTTTTGAAGTTCCACGCAGTTTTTAAAATTATTGATATTTTTATATAATTTAACATCATCAGCAAACATAAACATTTGTGAATGTTTTACACTACTAAGTAAATCATTTATATAATTTATAAATTATTTATAAATTATTTATTATTTATCATTTATGTATGTTTTTATGTACTTATGTATTTGTTTGTTTGTAAAAGGTCTCTGTGCGCATGGGCGTGCATAGCTCAAAAACAAGTCAGTTATTGTAGAAGAAAGATTCGCTCAGACTACTTATTTTCAACTCCGCATTATGACCAGCGCTAAAGATGGTCATACTATATTAGTTATTCCAAAACATTACAAATAGATATTTCTTGAAATCTACTGACGAAGTTCCTATCTGGCGATGCTCGCTTAATATTTACAAGAAATGTATAAAGAATAGAGCAGAAACTTCAGAAGTGATGGAATTTCTGTGGCAGTTACACTTGGTCCAGGCCAGACCTTGTGAGACCAGAGTCTATTGCAAGTCAGTTACATAAACTTGGTATTTCTCGTCCTTACAGCATCTTCCAAGCATACGACAAGAACATTTGCAAGAAAATCTCCCATTTCAATATATTCCTTATATTTCAATCTTTCCGAAGAGTTTTATTTTCTCAAACATTGCTCTATTTTTTTCTCCCTTCCTCATTAATGCTGGTGCTAATGCTGGTCGCTCAGGTTCCCTCAGAGCGAGGGAGCCGAAGCGTTTGAACTGATATACCAGGGTTGAGGGGTCGGCCCAACGCCTGGGTTGTTGAAGAGATCAATCATGGAGCAACTGGTGGAATTATGGTAGGGGAAACTGGAGGACCCGGGGGAAACCCACGCCAGCGTCATGTTGTCCATCACAATACCTCTTTTCAGTCACCTTGGATTGAACCCGGGCCGCCCAGGTGAGAGCCAAGCGGTCTAACCACTCAGCTCTGGCGCGGCCACGGTCTAAATACTTTAATTAAATTATCATATATTTAAAATATTTTCATGACATCAAACATATATAATGAATTATGGTTACAGAGGTATATTTTAGCTTATATTTTAGGAGAAGGCTTGGCTCTAGAAATTCGTGCCAGTTTTAACTGATAATTTCTATACTTTAAGAAATGATAAGTCTATTTTGTAATATATGTGATGCTTCTTTCTTGGACAGCATTTTCTTTTATATAAATGACCCGATTTATCAGCTTCAAATACTAACGGTGAAAAATTGAGACAGTTTGCAACGTTTAACAAATTAAAGATAATGAATACTTTTTAAGAAAAAAGACATCCATCAATTTACTTGGATTGTAAGAGGATGTTGATCATTAATCGATTATGTTATTATGAACAAAAAAATATCATCACAAGTAAAAGATGTAAGAGTATATCGGGGAAGTGATATATCAACTGATCACTATCTATTAGTATCCAAGATATACCTTTTAACTAGATGGAAAGAATGAATGAAGAAGTATTCAAAATATATCTATTACAAGAAGAGAGCATAAAAGATTTATATCAAAGACGGTTATCTGCATACTTACAAAAACAAGAAATAAGACAGGATGTCAATGAGGAATGGGAGAATATTGTACAAGCTGTAAAAACGATAGCTAACGAAGTGTTGGGCAAAAAAAGAAAATATCGTAAGAATAAAGGATTAAGAATATGGAATGAAGACATTTCAAACGCAATAAGAGACAAGAAATTAGCCCATTTACAAGCGATGCAACAACAAACTGATGAAGCAAGGGAGATATATAGGGAAAAACTAAATGAAGCGAAAAATATTGTAAGGAAAGCTCACCTAGAGTCCTGGGACAAATTTATTAGCACTGTTGTAGATGATATAAATGGAAGGCAAATTATGTCCTATAAAGTGCTTAAGCATCAAAATAGTGAAGAAATAGATGTAGCAAATATAAATGTAATTGGAGAAGAACAATGTATTATACATTAGAGATTTGTGGTATAATAACTCTTTGGAAGAAGAAGAAAATGATGACCTTATATGCGGAAATGTAGATCCAATTACTTTAGGAGAATTAGAAACGGCATTAAAAGAAATGAAGAATATGAAGGCCACAGGAGAAGATGCAATAAATGCAGAATTATTGAAATATGATGGACCGATACTAAATCAAAGAATTTTGAATTTAATTAATATTTGTTGGAATGGATGCCAAATCCCAAGATCCTGGACACATGCTCAAATTATATCTATTTTTAAGAAAGGTGCTCGAAACAGATGTGAGAATTATAGGGGAATAGGTATTTTAAACACAGGATATAAATTATATGCAAGAATCTTAATAAAAAGGTTACAAACCATTACAGATGTTCTACTTTTAGAAGAACAAAATGGTTTTAGAAAAGAACGATCCTGTACAGATGCTACCTTTACAGTTAAGTAGATAATAGAAAAAAGAAGATAATTTAATCTGGAAACACATATAGCTTTTATTGATTATGAAAAAGCGTTTGAACGTGTAAATAGGAAAAAATTGTGGGAAATCATGACTCGAAGAGTCTACCCAGATCATCTAATTAAAGTTCTAAAATCTATATATAAGTATACAACAATCAGCATACATATTGGAAATGGAATGTATAGTAAATGGATACGTACAAATCAAGGTGTAAGTCAGGGTTGCAGTTTGTCTCCTATTTATTCATAATTTATATAGATGATCTGATTAGGGAGTGGATGTTTAGGATTAACGGAGGCATTCATCTTGCACCAAATTTTACTCTTAATACGATGCTATTTGCGGATGACCAAATAATTATAAGTAAAACTGAAGACGAGCTACAAAGAGCAGTATATATTCTGTAGAAGTCATGTAAGAATTATAATTTCAAAATTTCCATAAATAAAACAAAAACAGTGGCGTTTCGAGGTAAAGACACCACTAGAAACAAAATAGTAATTGATGATCTTATCTTAGAGGAAGTTACGGGTTTTAAATATTTGGGAACATATGTCAGTTATAAATATGAAAATGATTTTAAAAATAAATTACCAATGTTTCAGCAAATATGCGGCAAAATAAATAGAAGCCTGAAAACTAAAACTAGAAAGGAAACACGGATGAAATTTTATAAAGTAATGGCTGTGGCTGCTTTTCCTTTTGGTTCTGAAACATGAACATTAACAAAAGCAGACAAAAATAATATACAGACTGCCGAAATGAGATTTTAAGAGCAGTAAAGGGATGTACTACTTTAGATAAAATTCCAAATAAAGAATAAGAGAAGATTTAGAAATAAGTTCTTTAGAATAAAAAATAATAAATTATAGAAATGAATGGAGAGAGCATATTGAGAGAATGCCGAGCGATAGGATCCCAAGAAGAGTTATAAACTATAAACCTAGAGGAAAGAGACATCCGGGAAGACCACGAAAACGATGGTCAGACATGTTTTAAGCCGGAACAGGCAGCATTGCCTAGCCCTTGGAGTGAAGAAGAAGAAGAATAAAAAGATTTATCAGCAAATCTTGAAAACAGATAAATTAAATTTTCCTGTGAAGAGATGTATAATTTACACTATAAAATGACATATGCGCAGCAATTTAAATTACCTATATTTAAAATACGTATTTTTCCTACAATGATAAAATGTAAAATTAAATAGGAAATTACAATTATCAAGAGTACTTAAAAAGCTAATAATATAATTTTGGCATGTTTAAACACAGAGTTCAGTGATAACTATTCACGTGTATTTAGAAGGTCCGGGTTCAAACTTCGGCATCATGAGTTTATTATGGCTCCCTTGGTGTGGCGGGTTAATGCTGCAGTTGTTCCTGTTACACCACGATTTTCCTGTGCCCATAATTTCCATATTTGCCATCTTTTATGAATAGCAATACAACAGAATATTGAATATAAATATGAATAGAATGGACGAAGAAAGAGTACCGGTTTTAATAAGAAGATAGAATCCTCGTGGAAGAAGAGTTGTGGGACGCCCTAGAAAAAGATGGGAATCGCTGATGGAATGCGACGACGGAATAGACAGAAATGTCTAATTCCTGAAGTGAAGAAGAAATCCTCTTTCTCAAGGGCTAGGGGACGGTATTCGGCAGGTTGCGGCTGAGTGGTGTATGCCCGCTATGTAAAGGTTTCCTTTCTGCAAATTGTTCTTTCACACTAACCGTGTGTAGGACGCACAATCAAAGTGTAGAGCCAGACTGAAAAATTCAATGCCATAGCCGGTATTTGAATCATGGATCTTCTGGTCTCCGTCCAGCCACTCTAAACCATTGAGGTACTATGGCCAACATGACAATAACTTTTCTGAAATTGGTTGGAACCACTCAGTTAAGAACCGACTTATTGTGGGCCCTATGAAGGGGATTTGGTTGTGGGTTCGAATGCTTTTGAACTGAACTTTATGGTCCTCATGAATGCTTGCACATGCCGTAATATGGATCTGGTTGCCCTTCGAATCTCTTCTGTCATCCTTACGTCCCAGAAGTCATTGTAGGGCCACAAGGCTTCCGCTGTATTGAGCCCTGGTACATACTTGGCGGCCATTCCTAAGTATGTACCTCTAATTATACTTTTCCTTAAACTGGGTTAAACTGAACGTTAAGGAAGTTCTTAAACTACACAAAGTTTCTGTAAGGTTCATTAAACTCATATGTTTAACCTTTATAAAGTGCTGGGGTCTATTTTGGCCCAATAGAAATTTTAATGGTCCATAATTTTGAAAATAATTGGTTTAAATAAATTCCCTTCCCTGGCTGTGTTTGTCTCTCATTAAGGTATACTCTAAAGAAAAAGAACTCTTTTATAACTTAGTATGACCTTCACATAAGTAATACCTACCTCTCAAGCTATTCGGGTCTATATTGACCCGCCCTGTGTTAACCGACTATTACAGCAAATTCGACAATAGTCAAGTTTGTCAACAATGGAAAGTTTATGTATGCGCTTTCACAGGTAAAAAGGACTGAAGTCTTTGTAGTTTATAACAAAGTAATATCTATTTATATGTAAAGAAAGAAATTCATTGCTTTTGCTGTAATCAAATCAGCGTATACAGTGGTTCAGTTCTACTCAGGTCACTTAAGTGGTTTTTCTCAAGATAATTGCCTCTTTGCAGCATGGTGAACCCGCAGACGTACTCTGAGCCTATCTGATAGTGACGAAGTAGTTTCGGAGCACCCTCCACATCAGAAGAAAAGATAGCAGTAAGAAGAGAGGCAGAGGTCATCTATGTGCATAAACTGATAAAAAAGTTAAGTAAAGTCTGTCACATGTAAAAAGTTTACATCTGGCATAGACATGTAAAAATTGTTAGTAAAAGCCATGGGGCTATAAGAGTTAGTTTAGGCCCCATAAATTGAAAATATTTAAATTGTTTAATAATTGCTTAGAGATCGGTATGGAAAAATTAATATGCGTAAGAAATGAAAGTGTGAAATTCAGTAGGACATGATATGATGCAATGTGTTGGTATTTGTGGACCCGTGAGAAAGAAGTTGTTTGGTAAATACAGCAACGAAAGGAGAAGAATCAATAATCCGAGATAAGCGGTTAGCAAAGATAGCGTCTTTTGACTTGGTAACGTCGAAGGGAACGGACGTACAATAGTGTCGGGTCGAAATACTATGAAAAGACTTAAAATTGATTTCCGGAAAATTGTAAAAAGGTAATACGAAGGTGGGTCAAAAAGTAATGCCGCCTATTTTTTTTTTCATTAAATAAGTAAGTTATGTGAAAACTTTAAATTTAGCGCAGTTCCTCAAACCTTCCCCAATCCCCTGGAGTAGTAACTTCCTCAGTCAACAGGTGACAGCACTGCATCCTCTTACAAAATAGCTGATATCGATATTCGTATTACACAGCGTTCTGTGGTTGAATGTTTGACTGCGGAAGGTGAAACGCTAATTCACATTCACGAAAGGCGAAGCGGCAGGCCGATGACTGCAGTAACTCCATGCAACATTCAGCGAATCGATGACATCATTTGTGGTGATCGCCAGGTAACAACAGGTGAATTGTGTCGCATTATCTCCCTCAGTAAAGGCAGTGTGATGACCATTATTCAACAACTGGGTTACTCAAAAGTTTGTTCACGTTGGGTATCAAGAATGTTAACCGCCCAAAACAAAGAAACAAGGAAAACAATAGCCTCCGAACACCTTAAGCGCTTCAATTAGGAGGGAGAGGAGTTTCTGGAAAAAAATTTTACTGGAGACGAAACGTGGGTTCATTTTTTTGAGCCTGAATCAAAGAGGTGGTCAATGGAATGGCATCACACAACGTCACCGATGAAAAAAGAATTCAAAACTCAGCAGTCGGCAGGGAAAGTTATGGCGACAGTGTTTTGGGATGAAGAGGATGTGCTTATGATTGATTTTTTGGAGCAGGGATGCACAATAAATTCTGTCCAATACGTCAGAACTCTCAAAAAGCTGAAAGCACGTCTTCGCCGAGTTCGCCCAACAAAAACTATGGTGTATATTTCTTCTTTTGCATGACAATGCAAGACTACACACCAGCCGTTACACCACTGTAGAAATTGAGAAATTGGGATGACAAGTCTTACCTCAACCCCCATACAGCCCTGACCTGGCACTATCAGACTTCCATGTGTTTGGGCCACTAAAGGAAGCTCATCGTGGGATTCTTTTTGAAGATGTGGAGGCTGTGAAAACGTCCGTGCGTCAATGGCTTAGGAAGCAAGACCATGTGTTTTACCTCACTAGAATACATGCCCTTGTTAAAAGGTGGACCAAAACTATGGAAAAGGACGAAGATTGTATTGAATAGTGACAATTAATCGTCAATGTTGTAGTTTTCAAGCTATGCAAATTGGATTCAATTTTCTTGGCAACTAAAAGAGAAAAAAGTTAGGAAGCATTACTTTTTGACCAAACCTCGTACAATTTCTCTGTAAAGTTTTGTACGAAAAGTAGTATCAATCATTTAAAGTGAATTAAAAGTTTGGAATTTTAAAATTAAACAGTGATTTATTTTGAAATTTATTTTTTAAAAAAGTTAATTCCTTCGCTCACGACCATACCTGAGTTTACAGAGTTTTTATGCACCGACTGTAGGAGCGCTGGGGACCAAGCAACAAATCTGGATAAGATATTCAAATTTAGGAGAAGACCATTCCAACATTTTCACCGTCGGACCTCGGCTACGTAAGATCATCCCAGTCAGGAACCAGGAAAACATCTCGGCTAAATACGGCTTCCCAGCGTAGTGCTGCGAGAACATTTGCTGTAATTACCTTCACAGGGCAATAATATGAGAAAAGAGCTTCATTTTAATATTCGTTCACTGTATTAATGTAGGTACCCTTTTATTAGGTATTCAAATTGAACTATTAATACATTAAACTATCTAAATGAAAGCTTCTGTATGATTTCGATGCACCCGTATGTGAAGAAGAAAAATCTGGGTCCTTTCTGACACGAATATCTTGAGTGCATGTGCAAACTAAACACCTTAGTAGGGTTAATATGAGAATGCAATGTAAGAGCTTCCTTTGATTTAACTAAAAGTTTTCGCCAGGACTAACTTCTCTCGTTAAGCGACTCTAATGCGATACATGTCAGAGCTAACCACTGTGATATCATTGTCGTGATTTGGAAACAGGATTGGCTCCACGCTGTTACCCATCAGCTGTACTACTTGCACAGTATGTCAGATGTTATCGAGCTCAAGTACCGGGAACAGAGGAGACAATTACCTGCTGACAAAGATTAGATGCACAAGATGCATTGTGATGAACATTTGGTGATGCAATAGCAAAGGGAAGTTATGTTTGTTGCTTTGAAGGAATGTACTGCTCTACAAATGCCATTTTGCACAATTGTTTGGTGTAAACAATTAAATAGTTGCTCGCATGTTTATTTTTGCAAGCAAATTACAAGTTAATGTTAGCTGGTATTCATCTAAAGCTATCATATTCATATTATGTAAGAAATTCTTGAGAGTTATTCTTCAATAAAAGGTTGCTAATAACAGCAAGAACTGGAGTTCTTCTTTTACACTCCATGGTTTGGGCAAATCGCCCGTTCCGACTTCATAGATCTCTCCAGCGTTTCCTGGGTCGTCCTTTGTCTCTTCTTCCTTTTTGGATTATAGTTTAATACTGCATTTGGATATCTTCCATCCTCCATTCTTAATATATTTTCCTGCCATTGTTGCCTTCGTTCTGATATTTTGTCATGGATTGGTTCGATTTCTAAATACTTTCTAATATCCTCATTTCTTACTTTCTCCAATATTGTACAACATTTAACACTTCATAAAAATTTCATTTCTGCAGTCTGTATTTTATTTAAATCCTTTTCTGTTGGCACCCAGGTTTCGCTTCCATATAGTAAAGTTGGAATAGCCTATACCTTATACATTTTCATTTTTGTATCCTTTCTCACTCTGTTTTTAAAAGTTCTTTGGATTGTCGCTCATAATGCTTGGAATTTTTTTACTTTTTCTTGTATATCGGCATTGTTTCTAAAACTTATGTTACATCCTAAATATTTAAAACTCGATATTTGTTCTAAAATCTTATTTCCTAAAACAATTGTTGATGTTACATTATAATTTCCTTTAAAAACCATACTTTTTGTATTTTCTTCTAATATTTTAAAATTGTACCTTTGTACTATATTATTTAGAATATACATTGATTTTTTCAGTTGATTTTTCATTCCTATGAATCAATATTTGGTCATCCGCAGACTGCAGAGTATTAATATAAATATTTTTTTTATTTGTTAGTTACTTGAAGAATTTTCTTAATTTAAAATAGGAAGAAAAGCACTGATTATGCAGAGATAAATTGAGATTCTTATGGACCCTCTTTAATTGTTGTAAATTTCAGCTCCAATTATTCCCTTAGTGGGCAAGAAAGCCCGTTTAATTGTATTCAAATACCCATTGGTTAGGCTTAAGGTTGTTTTACTTTATTATTATTTTTTAATTTACCTCCTGCAATGAAATGGGTGAAACGCTGATAAAATGAGCCCAAGATCCATATAACTTAGAATTACTGGACATTCATCTTTCAGAATGAGGGAAAACCCCGAAAATTCTTATCATAGGTAAGGTCACGAGTGATTTTAAAATAACCGATAAATTCACGAACGACAAAATCGCAAGGGAATTTGTGTAGGGAAGTTCAAAACCATGAGTTGCATTTGTAGAGACTATTTCACGAATAAATAAACGTGTTAAAAACAATCAAACAAGATATTTGATTCCCTAAATCACAAAGAATACATTACCACATGAATAAAACTTCTTACAGGTCGTACACAAGTTAACACTTGGTAACGTAACTTTGGTCTTAAGGCCGCCAGGTGGCGCTGATTGATTGTAAGAAAATAATAAAGTAACATAACCTGAATTAAGTGGTTATTATGATACAAATGGATAAAGGAGAATAAAATTTCTTTGAGCACGAGTGATAAATAGTATTTTTAGACAGTACTGAATATTTATAGTTATATTGTACATAACAATTAGTTTGTTTTACCAACCTCGGAGACCTTAAGTTTAACGTGCTGCGATGTACACTTATTGCCTTGCTAATCATCAGTGTTGCCAACATGACGAAACTTTCAGATAAAATCTTACATAAAGGAGACCATGAAACTAATAAAACGAAAATGATAGAACACTTAATGTATTAATTGGTTAAAACCTCCACAAACTACATTTTAAATCATTAATGGGTTACAAGTTTCACTAAACCTTCTGTTCTTTTGAGGAAATTGTGATGTTTATGTTTACAGATCGATACCATAGCCTACGATCGATACGAACATGGCCTACCTGATTGCCTATGAAACTAAAGTTGGCTAGTATACCATCGGAAAGAAAGTCTCCGGGGGATGAGACGCATGGGGGTTGGAAGAGGTTCCTACACCCTCCCGCAGTAGTTTCACACCCCATGTGAGTTCAGTTGCAGACCATTCAAAAACATTCCGACGGCTTCTACTTTTGTGACTGAATCTTCTCAATTTTAGTCTATGAGTGAATAGGGCGCATGTTTTTTTAACAGTTCTGCTGCTTGTGTAGCATGTATTCTCTGTCGCACACATTTGCTGTCCTTGTCCCTCTGTGTAAAGGGGCGCATTCCTTTCAGGGACTTGCGTAGGTGGACAGTACATTGATTGTTAAAATGTTTAACGGGCTTTTAACGTCATCTGTCTAAAATATTTATTTCGTTTCTTGTCACCTAGGCAAATCTTTTAGCCGCCATGATATTGTTTGAATATTGCGCTTGCCTTCACTGGTGTACAGTTATCGATTTAAAGGTCAGTGATTGATTTGTATTTGATTAATCCTAGTATTTGATTGGTCTATACGAAGATAGTGACGTATGTTTGAAATAGTCCAGATAACTCATCCCTACCGCGATTCTACCTGGGGACACGCTACCACCTACGCTACATGGGCGGGTTCTCTTAGTGCCTTAATTCTGTGATATGAGACCTCCTTCCTCACTTCCTTTCCAAAAGTAGCCACACTAAGGATTTTTCTCACCCACTCAGTCCTTTTATCCCCCTTGTATGTAAACAGCGCAACAGAAAACTACTGCATGGAAAAGCGAGAAAGTGTATCGCGAAATACTTGTAACATAGGGGTGTTTACCTCAGCTTATCGCACATACACGGCGAGTACGGTGTATGTATACTCTTTTCAGATATAATCATGTCTTCTGGACAGCAATGTGTCATACATCGGCAGGCGCGAGAAAACATATCATAGAGACACACGCAGCTTCCAATCGCTCTATTTGTGTTTCATAACTTACTGTACATCAAATAATACTTCACTCTCTAATCGACCAGATAAGACCAGATAAGAGACGATCACAGCGCTGGTCAACTGAAGGTCAGTACGCCTCACCGCTCTGTAGAGTAATACCTACCGCCTCAAATTTGATACAACTTTATCGTTCTATTTATTGTGATTATTTTATATACAAGTTTATGATGCTTTCATGGATATCCAAGGCATTCTTAATATTCATCTTACTGATGTAATTTATTTGTGTGGTTAAGCTCTTCATGAACAGCAGAGTTTAGTTGTGTGAAAAGCGTAAATTTTTTGAGAAAAATCGATCACTTTCATTGCCTTTGTCACCCGCACGCCTTTGTTACATAGTATGAGGGTAGCCCTCTATTCTTCTATTGCTACCAAGAAGCGACGATTTCGGAGCGAGAGAACAATTGCTGATACCTCGAGAACCTACCGTTTGACAAATTCAAAGGCACAGTGTGATGTAAATTGATTTAATAACCAGCCCTTGCCTTTTAACGCGATTGAGTTTTAGGACATTTCATACGTATAAAAGTTCCCCGCAAAAAGTAAGTTAAAGTAAATACAGATATAATGAATATTAAAACCAAAGAAACAGAGTGAATAGTAAAATGTTTCTTGATAGAGCTCACCGAATTTAACCTGCTTGTAAAGGATTAACTACCGTAAGAATAAAGATCTCCGAACGCATGTTTGAACCGGTTTCATTAAAATGTCGCACCTTTTGTGGTGTACTTAAGTCCCGAAACGTGCGTACCTCATTGTATATGAGAGCTCCTGGTGGTTTACCGGGAAAATACGAGTCAGTTGGAGAATTTAATGTCATTCTGGCATGTTGGCTATAGTAGCTCAATGGTTAAGAGTAACTGGGTGGAGACCGGGAGATCCGTGGTTCAAATCCCGGCTATGGCATTAAATTTTTCAATCTGACTAGGTGAAGTTTTGTCGAGAAGCAATCAGACTTGTGATCAGAATACTAGGAACGGGAGGCTGGTGTGAGCGTGGGCATGAAGACTAAACGAAAGGTCATGATGAAGCAATTTGTGAAGGAAACAGGAGAACTCGAAGAAAACACAGACATCGCTTCATCCACCACAAATCCAACATAGTGGTCCTCTGGGATGAAAGGCGGGATGCCTTGGTGAGAGACGAACTTTCAAACCACTTGGCCATGGCGCCACCATCGTTTATTTTCTGTGAATCCCAAACCAATTGACATGGAAACTGACATGCAGACTGCATTTTACGCCTGTTATATTTTGTATTACAGTATGCTATGAAAAATAAATATTATCAATATGGTTGCTCCTAAATGGAGTTTCGAGTTTATAATATGGCTTTTGCTTGTCCTGAATGACATCGTAGGTATACCCTAAACATTCCTGATTGAAATAATACCTCAATATCTTTATCAACTTATATTCTGTAAGGCCTGAACATTTTTCCTTATTGGTTTAACAGTCGAACTAAGTAGTTAGGAGTAACATTCTAGATGCTGGCGGGTTCAAATCTGCGGAGGGATATTTGGCGCATAAACATACTAAGCATGGGAAATAAAATACAAATATGGCACGAAAATGACCTTCTGCTTGATAAAGGAAAATTAAGCTGTTTTGAAAGCACAAAATAGAATGGAAATTTGAGAGTCGTAGATGTTAAAATAAGTCCATAAATAAAATCTTAGCTTGTCTTTTGTTTGAGGGATCAATAAAGCATTTATTCCCTTCAGTTTTTATTAAACTCGGCAAGTTACCTTTTACAAATTCCGAACAGAGTTTCTTAGGATTAGACACAAAACTGTAGTTATATGGCTTGAAAATATTTAGATGCCAGAAAGTAAACTAGAAAACAAACGAGTTTTTAATTTTAAGCAAATAAAGTCAGTGCTATAGCCTACTCTTTTATCCTGGTGAATTGCAAAGAGGAAATATGAACTTGTCCCTGTTAGACTTACTTTTAACTTTGTCTTTATTAATTGACCGAGCGGGATGGCTAAGGTGGTTTCGTCTGTGACCCGTGGCTGACCTATCTGACTCATGGTTTTTTTCGGGAGTTTTCCCGGGTCACTAGGCAAATGCTGGGTAGGTTAATTACATCCCCCGAATATTCTGTTCCTCCATTTCATCTCCATTATCATTTCACATCATCTCTTATCTGGTGGTCTCTTTCAGGGTATAAGTGTCGGCGGGTGTCTCGGCGGTGCATGGCAGGATGATATGATCTGAGGAAAACTAATTCCTCCTCTGGTAGGTGGTTGCCGGCCTCCACTCCTCTGCTGGGACCATTTCGGGACCGCCAGCCAGGGACCTTTGGGGCTCGGCTGCTGGGCTCGTTGCCGTCCTCCAGTAGGCGAGCCTGTCCGTTGTCCTGGCCTGTCGGGGGAAGTCTCTATCCAGGTAAACAGTAGAGACCCTGACCTTTGTACTGTGTTCGCTACTTAGGTCGGCCGCCCTCTGCCTCTTTCACCTCATCCTTCCTCCCGGGGGTGCCCCACTTGGGGGCATACGAACAATAGGCCCAGCATGGTGTCCTACGTACTGAATCCCCTCCGTAATAAAATCCTAATCCTAATCCTCTTATTAATATTGGTTGATACACAAAGTACTTACGGTCCTAGTGTCTTGTATTCCTCTAAAACCCAGTGATAGTAGCACACCATTGGAGGAGAGCCTTCAACGCAAGGTCTGTAACAGGAACTGGCCGAGAAATAATTCACGTCAGCAACATCATCTTGCAGATTCACCTTGTCACCTGTGTCGTAATACAGCACCTTTATCATTTACTGTTAGTAGGTATATGTTATTTAAAGTATAAGGCTACACTCAATATTAAACACAACATGAAATTTGCACTTTCCATCTATAGTGACACTCAGCATTAATTTTAGAGTTTGTGATTAAACCGATACATTGATGAAATTTGATAAACATTTGAGCATTTTCTATACATTTCATCCCAGCATTTCTTTTGCATTATGACTTCCACTATACTCCTTTTGTATTTTAATATCTACAATTTTAAAACTGCAAATGGCTAGTCCATTGGTCCTGTATCACCTAGATAAAGCATAGCACTGAAATTTATATTCCATTTTCCTTAGTTTTTCCCAACCATTTTGGCTTTAGAAGCTTACTTGGACTAAAATTTAGAATTTATAAACTTGAAATATTAAGGTGAGCTCAAGGACAGTAAAGTATATTAAATGTGTAGTTCACATTTATAAAATAATTCAAATGAATACGTGAAATATTAACCTAGTTAAGGTGAAGCAACAAATACCATACAAATATAATAATTTGTAACACTTCACTTAATTGTAACTTCACTTAAATGAAAAAAATGATGAAAATTTTCTTAGTTTATTTGAAATGTATTATTATTTAAAAACTGCCACCACCACATTATCATCTTCAACAAAATCATCATTGCCCGCCTCGGTAGCGTGGTGGTACAGTGTATACCTCACGTTAAAGAGGTCCCGAGTTCGAATCTCGGTCAGGGTAGAGTTACCTGGATAAGGTTTTCTCCGGAGTTTTTCCTTATCCTGAAATACAAATGTTGGGTAACTCTAAGCTCTATGGACCCTTGGCTCATTTGAGCATCATTTCACTCATTTCATTAATCGTCCGTTATGACTTAACGTTGGAGGACGTAAAATTACAAAAAAAAAAAAAAAAAAAAAAAAAAAAAAAAAAAAAAAAAAAAACTCCAATCATCCATCGCCAACATTAAATGGACACTTTAGTTTTATTTACCATTTTATCATGCGGTACATATAATAAAGACAATAATGAAGTTCGAAATTTCGTTACAAATTAAAAATTGGTTATAAAATTGTACACGCTGAGTATTTTGTTCAATGAAAAATGCTCAGAGAGATATTAGAACTCGCACAATTACACATGTAATTATAATACTTTGCATAGTGATGTACACATTTTTGTGATTAAACAGTTAGAATAGCCAAAATTAAAGTAAAAGTTGTAAACAAAATTGCTCGCCCAAATACAGGGATGGCTTGTCTTAAAGAATTTCTAGATACATCAATCTAGCATCCATTTTGACATCTGACAAGACAATAAATCCCCATATACCAGCTATGAAAGTTTTTCCAATGAGTACTAATCAACAGAAATAAGATTTACAACCTTTCTATTACAATCTTTGGTTGCAATTATAGTTACACAGCTGTAGGTAAAAATTAGAGATGAACTTAAAAACAATTACGATAAAGAGTAATTTTTTATAGTGCGACATGCTTTTATAAATTGTATTTATGTTTGAAATGCCTAGTTTAATCAATTTGAGTAAAAAGTAAGGGACAGATAATCTGGACCGCAGGTATTAGCAAATTCGTACCATAGATAAGAAAAGGATTCTAGAAATGAGTAGCATTAAACAAAGTCTGAAGATTTTAAGTAATTACACATCATAGGAGAATATTTTCAGTAAATAAATAACAGCATTTTAACCATAATTTTCCTTTACGTTTCACTGAATTCATTAGTTACTCCAGAGCGCCACTACAGCAGTGTAAACAGAAGAAATAGAAATCAACAGCAAATTTTCCCCCAGAAATATTGTTTTGTGTACATCTCTCATTAGCAATAACCAAGTGAATTACTGCAGTTGTGAGGTCATGTTTTGTCTTACCTTTGGCAGATACTGCTTTGCAGAAAGGGTTAGAAACCACAATTAGAGCACAATGCAGAAGCGCCGCAGTCTTCATTTTATCAGGATAATTTTCAACCACAGACCTGAGAACAGTAGTAAATATTACACATTTTAATGTAAACATATATTTTTTATCAAATATGTGTTCTTAAAGTGGGAAATTAACCTTTATGTTAATTAAGAAGATACTGCGGATTGTATATCCTGCTTTATTTTGTCAGTATTTTTAAAAATACCTTTATTTAATATAAATTGGATTTAATGTAAGAATTACATAATTTAAAAACCACACGATTCTTATTATAATATGTTACAAACCTTTGTAGAACATACAAAGGTTAGCCAAAATCTATGTAATATTCATCTATTGTCAGGTGGAAGCTATCGAAATTTTGAAGTTCGTGCAGTAATATTTCTGTAACAATTACCTGGAAGTGCTATGGCATCTTTTACGGAGAGTACAAATTACTTCTTGTAAAATTCTAAATTATTAATAGCACGCATAAATATTTCATATTATATAAAAGTAACAAAAATCTGGGATAAACGTGAAATTGCTTCTGGAAAAGTAGAAAAAGTAATTATAATTTTAAGCCCAGTGATTCTAACGTTATATCTTATCAATTCACTAGTTTCCTTTATGATGTTTAAAGAAAGACTTTTAGTTATAATTGTGCTTCCATTGATAAATAAGTTGCTGGGATAACATTACTTGCTTTTTATGTCGTCAGTTGCAGTTAAGTTTCACCTGATGAACTAAAACTAAAATGTGGAGCTTTATACAAAATAACGCCTGCTCCGAGACATGTAACTTGCTAAAATAAGCAATCAAAGTTGCCATTAAAAATATTTCTTTGCGCGAAAGTTATGTATTGCATGAACTAATCCTCAAACGGATAAAAGAGGATATACAGGAACTTTATAATACGACATGACAGTAAAACCTCGTTAACCCGAACCTCTTTAACCCGGACCAGGTTTGGGAAGAAAGTTGTTTAGCGCAGTAATGAACTTTTGTTTTGCAGACGATAAATTGCTATTCTTATTGGGTACGCTACTTGAATTTTCTTGCCAGCGGGCGAATTCATTGCATCACTCCACATACTTGGGACCGTGTTGGAAGAGAACGTTTGATAAAGTCTGGAAAAAGTTGTGGCCTAGTGTGTATGACTTCCAGAATACAAGATTGAACAAGAATAAACAATAAATTACAACTTGGTAACGGCAGAATATTTTATAGACATTATTAAAACTATTGATGGCTCCTCCGATGTTGATGCGGAAGATTGCCAGTGACGGAGGCTATGAAGCAATTACAGACGAAGGCATTACTGCATCACGCAGTGTTACTGAAAATGAAAATGAAGAGTACTCTGATTCAGTGTTCATGAACCAGCTGTGGTTATGATCCACGCACAACCACTAGCAAACATAGAGAAATTGATGCTTTATTTCGGGAAACAAGTCGAAACACTGTCAAATGAACTTCTGATGTTAAAGCTGGTGCGAGATCGCGCTGCTCGTAAGCGACACACTAAACTGACACAGCAAAAGCTCACTGCCTTCTTTACTACTGAGTAGCTTGTAGCTATATTGTGTACAGTGCAAATATACCGGCTATTACTGTAATACTGCGTAAGTATTTTTAGGTGAAAGTGTGTCGACGTAGTTTATTAATTCCTTTAAAATATTTAAGTAGTGCTATAATGCTTTTTTATCATTTTTCAGCCATTCTCTGTTAAATCCAGACTTTCGTTAACACGGATCGACCCTGGTCCCAGTTGATCCGAGTAAACGAGGTTCTGCTGTACGTAGTATATGGTAACTCAGTCGTAGGCGGCCGTGTCGTGGCTGAATAAGACCGGTTGGTTCTCACCAAGGGGACCCACGTTTAATCCCAGGTAACCCAAAGTGAGATTTGTGGTAAGTGTTTGCAGGGATCTCCGGTTTCCCCCGCCATCTCATTCCATCGGGACTCCATCTTCTCTCATGTATCATCAGTGTCACCACCTGCGGTACCGTATATAGCAAAAGCGGGCGTTAAACACTACACATTTCATTTCAATCGTAGGGGTCTCCTCTGCGTCGGGGAACTGAGAGTCACCAGATGAAATGGTGCCGACAGCAGCGAGTAAAATCCTTCTTATAGTAAATGCTGGAAATGATGACCTGCTTTCAGACGGACAGCTAACTTCAGCACCAAAAATCCTTGATTTATTGCATGATGTTATCGCTTTCTGTAGTCTAAGAGGGCTACAGTCTGATTTTTAAAAGAAGATATGTGAAGGTCAACTGTTTTTCCACGTGGGTAGTGCAATGTTGCCACCAGATCCCCTTTCTTTATCCTCTCAACACACGAAACATAAACAAGTCTTCGAGTTATCTCACCTCAACAAAAACATGCACAGTTAATCTCTTTTAGCCTACTTTAAAAACATAAACAAATTGTTCACACATTCACTGCATTGTAGCGTCTTCACATGTGACTTCTTTTAAATACGTTTTGCACTATGTAACTAATATTCAATATATACCGCTATTTTTGCTATGCATCGTAAGTTGACATTCCCGCACAGTGCGGTAAGTATTTCTCCATAGCAACACATATAGACGATGCACGTTCTAAAATCTAACATGTATCTTAAATTATATTTATTAATATTTCAGCTAATATCTTAAGATATATTCATATAAATACACATAGTGCAAAAAACAATGTGCAACACACATGTGGTAAGCACATAATGGAATCTAGAGAATTGAAAAAAAAATCGGTGCAAGCGTCTCGTTTTTTCAAACCTTGCCCCGTTCCATGTACGAGGGCTCTTCAATAAAGAATGATCATAATTTTTACGATCATAATTTTTCACACTAATATTCAATCTTATTACATTCTGTTAGATTAATGTGAAACAAACACGCCGTAGTAGTTTCATTGTTGGTACTCCTGGTTCCCGCCTGTGAGAACTAGGTAAGTTTAGACATGTTCAGTATCGCCTACCGCTGCAATGGAGGTAACATGCAGTTAAAGTTGATGTTAGAGGAAGATCCGCAGTTTCTTTCAAACGTAATCACTACTGAAGAAACTCGGCTACATCATTTTGATCCTGAGAGCAAACAGCAAAGTGCAGTGTGGGAATCTCCTTCATCACCAACCCCCAAAAAAGCAAAAGTGGTTGCTTCTGCTGGGAAAGTTCTGGTCATCTCATTCTTTGATATTCATGGAATGGTTTATCAGCATGTTGTACCTGCACACATATCAGTAACTGGACAATACTGCAGGGATGTCCTGAAAATATTGTAAGTTCATATAAAGCACAAGAGACCACATTTCCGTGAAGGAGGCTGGATGCTGCACCACGTTAATGCGCGGCCGCATATTGCCAATTGTTGCTGAATATTTTGCAAAACTCAACGTGAAATGCATCCCACACCCTCCCTATAGTCCGGATTTAGCCGCATGTGAACTTTTCCTATTCCCTAACTTGAAGAAATGCCTTCGTGGAAGGTAGTGGGGAAGGCTGTGGTGGTGATTTTGAAGGATCTCTCAAAAATGGTTTCCAGCATGTCTTTGAAGATTGGCAGCAACGCTGGGACAAGTGCATGGCATTCAGGGGAGACTATTTTGAGAAGAACCATCAAAATTATGAGGATGAGTAAAGGTACGTTGTCAAAAAAAAAAAGGTTCATTCTTTATTGAACAACCCTCGTACATTAGTATCGCAATGTACTATCATTAACATCTTTGTTAATTGACATGTTCATATCAACGCCGCCAATATGCCGGAATTTTGACCCACGGGAATTCTTTTACGTGCAGGCATATCTACTGACATGGGGCTGTCGCTTTTGGATAAAAGGAATAAACTGTTCATTGATAAGGAGCAAACTCTGGTTTTCCTGTTCAAAGAATTCCCTAGCTTAACTATGCGATGTAACAGCCCGACCGTACGCTGATCTTTGCCTTGGGCCAGGATTCCTCGGTCCACCTCTAATCCTACCGGCACTACGTCTTGATTCCATGGAAATGTATTTTAATTGTTTTAACAAGGTATGCTAACAATACACAGCGCAACTGAATACTCAGAAAAACTCTGTTTCCCGCATACAACCAGCGATAACACCGTACGCTGATCTTTGCCTTGGGCCAGGATTCCTCGGTCCACCTCTAATCCTACCGGCACTACGTCTTGATTCCATGGAAATGTATTTTAATTGTTTTAACAAGGTATGCTAACAATACACAGCGCAACTGAATACTCAGAAAAACTCTGTTTCCCGCATACAACCAGCGATAACTGAGCTGAGGAGTATGTGATTCACCAGTGTATTCAATCTGGCAAACTTTGTTTACGACTTAGCAACGACCTTCCCTTGTTACCATTCGCATCCCTTGCCTGATGACCTTGACGTATCTGTTAATAATCATGCTGTAGAACAATACGTTTTGTCTTTCAAAACACACCATATATAACACCCGCAACTAGTTTGATTGGCTGAATGAGAATACCACAGATCAACATTATTAAGTTTCTGAGGAAACACATGTATTATTTCATTTAATGATTCGGTAGCAGTATATACTAAATTTTTGGAACCAACTATAAGTTTGGAAAGATAGAGTCAGACCGAAAAATTCAATACCATAGCCGGGATTTGAACAACAGATATTCTGGCTGCCGTCCAGCCGCTCTAACCCTTGAGCTACTATGGCTAACGTGCCAACATGACATTAAATTCTCCAACTGACTCGTGTTTCTCCCGGTAAACCACTTAGGAGTTCTCATAAACACATGAGACAACTACCTTAATGGCGATTAATTTCCATTAATTGACCTAATAGTGGTTAACTATAAAGCCCATGCTTTAAATTACTTACAGCATGGTAAGTCGCCATTAAGGTAGTTGTCTCATGTGTTTATGAGAACTCCTAGTGGTTTAACGGGAGAAACACGAGTCAGTTGGAGAATTCAATGTCATGTCGGCACGTTGACCATAGTAGCTCAAGGGTTAGAGCGGCTGGACGGCAACCAGTAGATCTGTGGTTCAAATCCCGGCTATGGCATTGAATTTTTCAGTCTGACTCTATTTTTCCATACTTTAGCCTACACACGGCCAGTTTGAAAGAACAATTAATTTCCTTCAACTCTAAGGTGTATTTAGTTCTAGAAAAGTAGTATTAGTTCCCGGTATCGTTCTGTATTAATTTTTTCATAGACGAAAGTGAGTGCCATTACTTTTCTAGAACATATATCACACGTTAATCCAATGTTCAGATCACAGGCGCTTGGTAATGCACATGCTTTCTTAGGCCCAATAACGACTGCGTGACTATTCACTAGACCATTTCGGAGAAACCAAGAATTTCCGGAGAAAATCAAAAGGTATGGATTGCAGTAATTCACCTCCTTACAGGAGTAATTTTGTTTTAAAGCTTGCTTTAATCATTGGCGATAGGTTTTCAATTCTAAGATACGTGCCGCATTTCTTGCACAAGACCGACGCACCTGGTTATTTGGCTAATTTTTTAGTGACTTGTACAAGCGATTGCTCAAAACCGATATCAGATTCCCTGTAGTTTATTTTACTTTTAGTTTTTTCGTATTTTTATTTTATTTTGTTCTTTGTTATAACCGATCTGTTCCTTATTTAACACAGAACGAGCAAATTCAAACTGATTCGCGATCGCATCTGTAGTTCTTGTGGCAAATTGTAGTTTTTCAGCAAATTTCCTGCGCACATGGTCCGCAGATTCGTTTTTAAAGTAAACTTTATAAGTAA